>JABJVR010048985.1:0-23026 GCA_025773905.1 Chitala chitala | reverse complement strand
AGTTGCGAGTAGTCTTTGATTGTGCAGCTCAGTATTTAGGAGAATCTCTTAATCAGAAGTGCAAACAGGGTCCAGATTTGGTGAATAAGCTTTTACACGTTCTTATAAGATTTAGACAGTATCGGTACGCGATAACTAGTGATGTAGAAGCCATGTACTATCAAGTCCAAGTCTGTGAAGATGACAGAGATGTCTTACGTTTTTTGTGGTTCAATAGTGATGGTGACGTGGTCACCTACAGAATGAAAGTACATGTTTTCGGAGGTGTTTGGTGCGCTTGCATATCAACGTATGTTATGAGACGAATGCTGTCTGACCAGGAAGTGGAAGATGAGCTGGTTCGAAGTATCATCATGCGCTCATTTTACGTTGATGATTGCTTGGCGTCAGTAGCGACTCTTCAAGATGCTAGAAAGATTGTTGAAGATGTTAAGCGAGTTCTTGGAAATGGGGGTTTCTGTCTTACGAAATTTGTGGCCAATGATGAACAGATACTTGAATTGATTGATGATGATGACAAGGCAAAGGAAGTAAAGCCGCTTGGTGACGTTTCAAAGTGCAAAGCGTTAGGGGTTAGGTGGGACGTTCAAGATGATAGTTTCTATTTTGACATCGATGTTAGCTCGACGCCAGTCTCTAAGCGAGAGATGCTGAGTCTGATAGCTGCGATGTACGACCCCCTAGGACTAGTATTACCATGCGTAATTGTTGGGAAACTTTTATTTCAAGAAGCAACGAGACTGAAGTTAAGTTGGAATGAAGATTTACCAGATGATCTAGTTGTGAAGTGGGATCAATGGATCTGTGGCTTGGGTGGTCTCGAGTCCATCTCATTTCTGAGATGTCTGACTAGTTCTGCTAAAGCAGACTTTGAATTGCACATTTTTTCTGATGCCAGCGAAAAGGCGTATGGTTGCTGTGCATATCTGAGATGTATTGGTTCTGATCATGTGACGTCGAATTTGATTCTCAGTAAAGGAAGGATCTGTCCTTTGAAGCAAGTGACGATTCCTCGATTAGAATTGCAAGCGGCAGTTATGGCAGTACAAGTCCATGACATGCTGATCACAGAACTTGATCTCAAGATACACAGTTCACATTTTTGGACTAACAGCCAGATTGTGTTAGCATACATTCAAAACACCGATCGTAGATTGAAAACGTATGTTGCTAACAGGGTGTCCGTTATCAGAAGTTTGTCTGATCCTAAGCAATGGCACTATGTATGTAGTTCTGATAATCCGGCTGACGTAATTTCGAGGGGTGCAACTCCTGCTTATCTGAAGACCGATATGTGGATTCATGGACCTGAAATGCTCAAGTTTGGTCTCCAGCACACTGATGGAAGCTTTGTGATTCCAAGCGATGATCCTGAGCTCAAGAAGGAAGTTATCAGTGTTACTGCTGTGATAGATGTAAAAGTTCATCCTATAGATTTGATAATACAGTATTTTTTGAGTTATGATAAGGTCAGAAGAAGTGTTGCTTGGTTGATAAAGGTGAAGAAAGCATTGAGTAAGAAGACAGAGTTGAAGAAGATGAGTGTTGGTGACTTGAGGGCAGCTGAAACGTTGATTATTAAGCATGTACAGAGCTCCAAGTTTGCAGATGAAATTCATGCATTGCAGATGAGTAGACCGATCAAGCAATCCAGCTCTATAAGAAGCTTGTTACCAGTTTTGAATGAAGATGGTGTTTTATGTGTTGGTGGTAGATTGAGGCATATGAGAGAATTGTCGAGCAAGCATCCTTTCATTATCCCACATGACCATTTGCTAGCTGTTCTCATTGTTCGTGAGTATCATGAACAGGCACATCAAGGTCTTGAGTGGACGCTGGATCTCATACGGGAGAAGTTTTGGCTGACAAAACCGAGGGGCACCATTAAATGAGTTCTCAGAAAATGTGTCACATGTAAGAGGTTATTTGGCAAAGTTTGTACACAGCAGATGGCGGATTTACCGGAGAAGCGATTAGAAGCTAGTGTTCCACCTTTTACGTACGTTGGAATTGATGTTTTTGGAACTTTTCATGTTAAAAGAGGCAGATCTGAGGTCAAGCGCTATGGATGTCTTTTTACATGCATGAATATTAGGGCAGTGCATTTGGAGAAATTGGAAAGTTTAGAATGTGATTCTTTCATCAATGCATTTAGACGTTTCATTGCTCGCAGAGGTGTTCCATCTAAGGTGTGGTCAGACAATGGCATAAACCTAGTCAGCGGTAGCAAGGAGATAACTCAATTCATGTAGGTTGTATTATATAATGTCTGCGCTGATTGATTAATAATCTAATTAACCCCCACGCAAACGCTGTTTGTTAATTGTCACATTTCTGTTAATTACTTCCTCATTTAAACCAGTTTCTGTTATTTACTTCGTTATTTATAAGCAGTTGTTGAACCGGATTTTTTATTTTCTGTACGTGATTTTGGACTAAATATATCAAATTCAATGGATAAGGGGCCAACATAATTTGTAAGTATTGTATGATGTAATTTGTAAAATTAATTGTTTTATTAGGTTTTCGTGTATTGTGTTGTATTGTATTGTATTGTATTGTATTTCATATTTCAGATTTACCAACTAAATCAAATAAAATATGGTTGTGTAAATGAAGCCCTCAATAAAAAAAGAGGGGAAAAAAAATAGTTGTCCAATTGTCTCATATGGAATTCTACAGCGCCAACCCACCACAGGGCACACACACTACAGGCAACTTGGACCCACCAATCAACCTAACCCGCATGTCTTTGGACTATGGGAGGAAACCAGAAAACACCCACCAAACACAGAGAGAACATGCAAACTCCACACACACACACACAGGCCTAGAGATGCAAGGCAACAGTGCTAACCACCACACCACTGTGCCGCACAAACAATAACAAAAGAACTCAATAAATAAATTTAAAAAAAATTTTTAAACTCAATAAATAAATAAATATGAACATTTCAAAACTATAAGATATAATAACCCTGGTGTCCGCACACAGAATTCACACACAGAAACTAAGATGAGAAGTTGAGAGAGACTTCAAGAAGGCCTAAATAAATAAATGAAATGTAGAAAGAGTGGAGCACCAAACTCCTAACACAGGAAAAACTGGAGTGGCTGCTTAGTGGAGGTGCTGCGGCAGGGAGTGAATGGCAAATCAGCCGTTGTGTTTAGTGCTGTCAGGAACGAACACAATAGTACTATAATGTCAATAATGAAGAAATATGTATAATAAAAGATAAAATTATTATTGTAATTAAAATTCTATTATACAATTGTAGAATTGAAGAAAATGCAATAGCGAATTAAGTTGTAGAGTCTTGTCAGCACTCAAATGTGTGTAAGCGCGCTCGAGTGGATGTACATTCTGTTCTTACCCAAGAACAAATCCCAAAATAAGAAAATATTAGTGAATTATGTTATAAGCATTGTGAAAACTCTAAGAAGCTTTCAAGAAGAACTTTCTTTTTAAGAGCTGGTGGTGAATGAGGCCCATCTCAGGTAGGGCCCCACTTTTGTGTCACTTAAGTGAGGAAGTTAAGCTGAATTGCTGCATAGCCAGGGTAGAACGTCTGGCTTCTTTTATTGACATAAAATAAATGGTGCTTTGGCCATGTCTACTTTAGTTGGTTTTTCTTTTAGTTTTGAGATCAGTATTGTAGTTTGCAATAAATAAAGTAAAAATTCAGTAAAAGCATTGTTTTCATGCATTATTTCAAGTACGTATTGTTCAAAATTTTGGTGGTTTTTATAGACTCATTAAGACAAGAAATAATTTCTCAGTGAAAACTCAGTGTGAAAGCAGTTTCCATATATCTAACGGGGGGAGGGGGGGGGGAATTTCATAAGAACCATTTAATCTACCAACAATATGAGCAGAATTTAGAATTCTTTTTTTTTCCCAAAACAAATTTAGTAATATATGTTCTGGTTTTCATACAGATTTCTCTGTGTGTGTGTGTGTGTGTGTGTGTGTGTGTGTGTGTGTGTGTGTGTGTGGGCACGTGTCTATACTATGCTCTAACAAAAATGAAAATTGTGATTAGGACAAGGACTTTCTATAATGTTTTTGTTATGATACAAATTAGAATCCTAGTTTGAAGTCATCTAAAGTGTGCTGACATAGATAACTATGGCCATGTTGGTGTGAGCAGTCAGCTGCCCTTTGACCTTTAGCTCTTCCCTGGCCCCAACCAACACAATCTAGGGGAAGTGTGTCAGGACCAGATCCAAATGTGGGTCACTCAGCAGGAAGGGAACCTTGCAGTTGAGAAATAACCTTGGTTGAACAATTCAGTAACCCCACCTCTTCACTCCCACCCCCCATGTAACTATATTTCAGGACTGTACCAAAGCCACAAATTAGGATGCACAATTAAAATTGATCCAACAGCTGTCCCTTCCAAAACACGACAAAGCCAGACAGGAGGGCGATTAATAACTAGGAGAGGGAGGGAATTATAATCATTGCATATACAGTGTCCAAATCAGATTTTTCAGACTGCTAGAAACATTGCATTGCTTTTCTAGACTAATTGTAAATGTGTCGCAGAGCAGGTTGTTGGTCACACTGTAACTTATTCTGATTATTGTGTTTGTGCTATGGAGGCAGAGTTCGACCCTACCTCTTGTTAGCTCCTTACTGTTATATACATTGTTAGGTGTTTGCTTTATTTTCCACTATTTGTCAATTTATATCTACTGTTTTAGCTATTTTTGTTGAACATACATTTTATTATGGAGAGTACTTGTATATACTGGCCATAAAATGAATGGAAAACATCCTCCGTATTTCTGTGCGCCCCCAGAGTGGTTTTTTTTCTCCACACAGTGAAGTTTTTCATTCATGTCCTCTGTTTTTGTCTGGCTTTATCTTTATACCTCAAACATCCACCTGCTTTTCTGTATTATCTGTAATTTCTTTATGTGAAGCGCTTTGAGACAACATGCTGTGAAATGTGCTATATCAAAATAAACGGTAAGTGAAATTCTGAATAATTAAATTGGACAAATAACGTAGACCTCGTTGTACGTTTTCAGTATGTGTGCAAATGTGAAGTATTGTTGTTAGAGGATGTGGGTGAACTCACGCCCCTTTCCCAGCTGACGTGACTGGCTGCACCTCAAGTGCAATGCATATAATTATGAGTAAAATGACAGTCTCACATACGCTTTGGAAGCGTGTCTAATTACAGACGGTTATTGCAGCACGACTATAACGAGTACGTTCTGTGTGAAGCTGCCCTGCTTGACATCTGCTTACTGTCCTTTGATTTGTGTATTGTAGTGTTTTGCGTTTTATTAATAATAAAATACATTTCAGAAACATGTGCATAGATCTGTGTAATTCTGGAAAATGAAATAACCAAGGAGAAGGCTGAGTTTAATGTGTGAAGTGTTTATCTTGACAGATGGGGAGATATGCAGACTAACAAAGTACAATGGTCAGCAAACATCCTTTAACACAGGCCACCTGCACAGTTACAGAGCTATGGTAAGGATGGAAGCCAAGTGAGGGGTATATAAAGAGGCTACTGGGGAAATGAGACACTGATTCTATTAACCAGGCTAACACGAGGAGACAGGAAAGTAAAAAAACAGGCAGCGTGGTGGCTTGATGGGTAGAACATTGGGCTGGGATGCAGAAGTCTCCTGGTTTCCAGCCCAGCCACCTGGTGTGCTCTTGAGTAAGACACCCAGTGCTAGCTCATTGTTACATATATCTGAAATGCTGTAAGTTGCTTTGGATAAAAGTGTCTAGTAAATGTAAAAAGCAGGGAAAAGGGCAAACATGACAGGTACAGGGTGTTAGAGTCTTTAGCAAGTGGTAACCTTTTATAAGTGAATTTTTCCCCTAATGCTAAATGAATTGGTGGTGTAAGAACATCTATAACAAGGTTTTAACTTTCAGTGTTTTTAACCACACTTTAAACAAGACAAATAAATTTAATTTTTATTTGTCTCAGTTAAGACTTCATTTTTTTTCCTGGTGTTTGGATTATCAGACAACACCTAGTGAAGAAGAAGAATTTTCTGTTGTTATTCTTTATTTAATATGTTTCTTTTTAGAAATTGCCATAACATAATTTTCCTCAAAGTTTGGAATTTCTAGTGTATTTAAAAACTGGAGGTACGGGTCAAAAAAACATCAGCTATTAGTTTTCTCCCAAATATTGTATGAACAATGCTTTGTTTCTGGTAACCTGTCCCAAATCAGGCCACCCCGTCCCTCTCCCTGCCTAGAATTGAAAGTTTGCTGGTCTAGCACTAGTACAAATATCATCTTACAGTCACCTTTTTTTTCTCAGTCGTGCCATTACTTCAGTTGCCGTTTCCACTTTTTAACTATCAGCAGTAGCTGAACAACATGTGACAGATATGACTATTGCAATGCCACAGTCAAATTACTACAGAGAGCATACTTCCCACTCCTTACACACAATAATCACAGAGTAATTATAAAGACAATACACATTTCTCAGATCTTGTGGGATAATATGAAAAGAGGAAAAAAAGATGTTAATTATATGCATTTCCAACTGAACATTTTTTCCAGCTCTGCCAGCAGCATGCCATTTTCTGAGATCTCTGCTAGGGGTTGATGTAATTGTCTTTAATATTGCAGTAGCCATGCTGATCTACATAAATATAAGAACACGGTCCTTTTAGGGCTTTTCCTGTCACATAGTAACCACGAGTGACACATATCCACTGCCAGTGAAAGCTGCAGTGTGGGTCGATTGCATACAGAACTGGCAGAGCTGCTCCAAAAATGTGTCATCAGACATGATATTGGCAATAGATAGGAGCTGTTATACATGCATCAGTCTCCCAGATACAGCTGATGTGTGGATGCTTTAGAAGATGCATGTGGTGTTGAGGCAGCACACGAGTACTGGAGGGGGCACATCTCTGGGCTCGCTCTCTGTTTTTTATAGAGCATCCTGCATCCTGTTGGTTCATTATCGGCCCTCATGTCAGTTCTGGGAAGTGATGGCTCTGTATATTAATAAATATTGAGCACAGTCACTTCAAGTGACCTCTTTCAGTCTACGAAAATAACTTTTCAAACTATAAGCATAATAGAGCCATTCTCTACCGAGTAAACATAATATACAATATTAATGCATAATATATGGTGTGAGAATGCTATTGTGAGAGTGATTTCATGGAAATATCTTTATATTTTCCATCTACGTTAGCCACAAGCTGGGTGAATAATGTGGGATGGGCAGATTAGGTGTGTAAATTCAACAGTACTGTTTCTTCATGTTCATAGTTTTTCATGAATGCTGAAGTGCTACATTGTTGGCACTGCCCTGGATCCCTCTCAGAGTGATTGGGATTAATTGGAACAGGACAGAGTTCAGTTGTGAGTTGAACAAAATATCAAAATGGTTTTGTGTGAGGACCAAGAATGAGGCTGAATTTAATGAATGAAAGGGAAGGGGTATCCTTTCTTGCTGACCTGAATGAGGCTCAGAAAGAATGGGCTAAAAAAAAGAATAAAGAAAAAAAAAGTCCTCTAGACCATGAAAATCCCGGTATTATCAGCACAAGCCCCTTGTGAGGGGCAATTGCACCCCAAGAGAGGCCTGGAGCAGGCAGAATAGCCCAAAGAATGGGTCACAGATGGTATGAGATGATCCCCCAGGGCTCCTGCCCAGAGGCCGTACACATTCCCCCCACTGCTGGACAAGGACCTGCAGCCAAGTCTTCTGGGTGCCCCAACAAAAGGAAATGACAGGACAGCAGCTGTCAATGAACCGAAATGCATACTTACCAAGAGGAAGAAGCAGCTTCTATAAAGTCTATTGCTTTTTGTGATTTAGAGAACTTGTGCTGAAATTGTAAAAATGCCATAGTCCAGTTTTAAGACTGGCAGGCATCACACAGGCGGCTTCATATCAAATCTGAGGCAAACATTATGGCTTCAGCTTTTCCCTTAATACTTATATACCATATAATTTATTTCTATATGGACAGTCAGCGGATGTATCCCATTCAATCCTGCAACTGTGATTGGAATACTCACGACACAGGAAAGGAGAATGACGTGAGCAGATTGTGCACTGTCAGAGAAGGTACACTGAAGAACATCTGTGCACGACACTGCAAACTAGTCTCAATACATTCACATAATCTAGTCACAGATGACAAATAAAAATGACAAGGAAAAATATTTTAATGTGTTTATACATACATTTACTAAAAAAAATAGTTACGTTGAAACAAGTATAAACATTGTAGTGATTGCATTTTTAAATATAGCTTGAAATACAGGGTAAACATACCACTCACAGGTAAAACAGTCTTAGTTCCAGGAACTAAAAAAAAAAAGAACTAAAAAACTTAAACTGAAAGTCTTTGGGCTACGAGCTTACAAAACCATGTCCTTAATCATGCACTGCCTGTTTTTTTTAAGTAGATTCATTTTTTAAATTAATAGTTTTCCTTTTTTTAGTTTATATGTTTCCATGATAAATCATAGGGATAGCGGGATGGTTGAATTAGATGTAAATGAATCTAAATTCTGATGATAGTTCAAAACACAGCCATTCAGAGGACTATATTTAACACCATAATTTGTAAGATATCCCAGCAGAGAGCTGAGAATGAATTTTTTGCATGTAAGTATTTTAAAGTGATCTAGTTTTGCTCCCTGGAGATGATAGTTTTCTCGTCAAATTCCAAACTCTCTCTTGCTGTCCAGAAGCTGTACAAGTATACATCTCTCTGTACAGAGTCCATGTCATAGCGTGCCATTATTTCTTGGGAGAACAGCCAAAAATGCCAGAAAAGTCCCAGCATCCGGAAGCCAAAAGTCTCTGAAATAGAGTATAGAGAAAAATCAGAATGCAAGACACCACTCTATAGAGTTCTGCAGTGGAATAAGTGAGTTTGTGATGTTTTGCATTCTCTTCTCCATCAGTTAATATGAAATGTGGTTATTTACATTTAGTAGATGCTTTTATCCAAAGCAACTTACATTTCATATATGGGTTACAATGAGCTAGTACTAGGTATCTTGCTCAAGGCCACACCTGCTGGCTAGGCTGGGATTTGAACCAGGAAACTTCCACATCCTAACCTAACATTCTACCCACCAAGCCATAGAGAAAGCCTTTGTGACCGGGCTAATGCCAAGACACTGTTTATGAGGGCACTAGGGAGTATTGCTGTCACTGATCTATGAACCCTAAGGATAGCTAGCAAAGAAACAAAAATGTGCTTGTTACTCCTCTGAAGCTGGCACCAGGCACCAAAAGGAACTTCTCAGTCAAATTCTGAAGACCTCCTGAGATTAATTCAAAATAGCAAGATTTATTTTTTCTTCTAATTATATTTTCCAATAAGGTCACAATAATGTTCCTTACTTGTGTTAAAAATGCTAAACAAAAGTTATTGCAGTTAATAAAAAACATTTTTTTCAATTAATATTAAACAACAATTGTGGGCATATGTTTGCCTAGTATGTATATTCAATGTACTGCATTACTTCTCTGCATTTAACCCAGCCCCTGGGGAAGCTGTGAGCAGCTATTATTCAGCACCCAGGGACCTGGCCATGAGTGTCTTAGTCAGGGACACACGTAGTGGCTGGGGTGGGATTCAAGCCAGGAGGCTTCTGCCGCCTAGCCTGGTGTTTGACCCATTGAGCTGCAGACTGCCTAGATAAGGTAGTTTAACAACTCCATTTACTTGTTACAGTCTCAACAATTCAGATATATACAGTTATCCTTGTGCCCTCAGAGGATTTTTTTTCTTCACACCATGTTGTCACCTGGCTGTAACCTAACTTTCATTTCCACCATTAACCTGTTCATCCCTTGTACCAATGGTGATTTATAAACTCTTTGAGACAACTAGTTGGACAATGTATTGTACAAAGATAAATTGAATTGAACTGAGTATTCTACTGCACAGAACATGTAATACAATGTTTAATGAAAATCATTACGGGACAAACAGTCTTTTCTGTCAGCATTTCTAGGCTAAATCTAATGGGAAAAAGTCTTTGGATATCTTCTGAAGATCACTCTGCTTATTAAATGCTATAAATATGGTCAGAGAGCATATAAAAGTCTTTATACAAGTTAGAGCCAGCATTTTGGGCATTTAGTGTGATGACTCTGCAGGGCTCTGTGAACATCACTGGAGCTTGTACATTTGCCATATGATCTCTGTGACTTGTGTTATTATATGAGTCTCCAGCACTGTTTGCTGTCTGAATCCACATAAGCTATGCTTGCTGACTCCACAAGCAAGAAGAAGGTCAAAGACTTTTCTAAAATGAGCAATTTTATTGGCCATTGATGCTGTGTAAGGTTGACTTACTTTTGGCTACTGACATTCATGCTTATTTACAGTCAGAGATGGATAGGCTATGTGATGTGAAACTGGGACTAAAAATTTATTTGTTTATAGCCAGAACTTTAGATTATTGCTGGTGCTTATAAATGGCCTGTTTATTTGCCATTTAAAATAGACTAAATTTGGACTGGACTGGACTTGCAACATGCAAATAAAATTATCATGCTTGCATAGATGTGTGTATGAGTAATGTGATTATTCAGGTACAAGCAAAACAAATGAAACTTCTCGTCTATTAGTTTGAATCAGGACTACTGTGGTTTGGGTGGGTGTAACGTAGAGTCTTACAGGTGCAGTCATGAGTGTAACTGAAGGAGTTGCACATATCTTTAATTACCATGTACACAACTCAATCCAAATGCAGATAAGATGTTGATATTCAATGACATAAATAAAAGAATATACACAGGAGAAAACTATAAAAACCAAAAAACAAGAAATGGAACACAAGAGAACACGAGAAGACAAAACACCCAAAACTCACCAATTAAAAAAAAGACTAGGTTAGTGCCTTTCCATACAACTGGAACTCATTCAGGTTAAAGTAAAGCCTGATGATGAAAACCACTCAATGACTGCCCAGCACAAAGTGTTCTTGGACATGCTGTCATGACATTTGTCTCTACCCATACGGGATTTTCTCAGAGCTCTCCTTATTTTTGAAGAACAGTGTAAGCTGGGATAGACTAGCCTTTTACCTGATAAATGTGGTGTAAGTGCTGTGGATATGTATGGCATTGGGACATTAGCACAGAGCAGGTCCTGTTCTCTCTGGTAAGATAGAGAAAAGCATAACTGATGAGGTTCATGGCAAAGAAAAGAGGGTCGTGGGTGAGTTACTCTGTCTGAAATCTCTACACATGTTGATGATACCATCTTCCATTACTGTATCAGTGGAAGGCAAATTATGCTTTAAATGACAAAAGAGTATAAAAAAACTCACAGCATGTAGTGTACTCTCATCCTGATGGCAAGCAGTACAAAGTCTGCATTACAAATCTGTTCTTTTCAACTGTAACATGATCAAAATGACAGGCTTCTTTGTTCAAAAGCACATAAAGCCCACCACCCTTCCTCTCACCATAGTATTAGTAATTCTGGCCTCACAGTCGATCAGAAGCTTGTTCAGTCATGCTGTAGTGAGAAATATCATCCTATATCCAAGTCTCTATAGCAGACATGCTGCATTCTTCGAAACACTGATTAGGACAGGGAGGAATTATCAACTTCAGCTTAATCAATTCCATCTTATCTGAAGTGATCTTGTGTTCTTCACGGTGAGATGGTAAATAGGGTTTATATTTCTGCCTCTTAGCCTGCTCTCCCAGTCTGGCCCTCCAGCCCCAGGACTTACATTTAAGCTCGTTCATTATTTTTTAATTTCGCTGTGTAAACAGAGGATATTTCATTAGCACAAACAGTTTACCTGTATAGTTACTTCAATCACAGATGCTGTTGGAATAATAGCTAGTATAGGTGCACGGACACGCAGCAGACAGCCCCCGTTCATTATACACAGAGTGCGCAGTTTGTATGTTTTTACTGTATTATAAAATCTAAACATATATTATATATTGTTTTACTGTATACACCTCACAATAATTCAGGACATGAACAGATTTTATATTTGAAATAATTAAACATGAATGAACTCTGATGGTATAACACAAAGTATAAATATGTATTTATTATTATTATTATTATTAGTAATAATAATAATACATTTACATGTGTTTGTAGAACCAAAATATCTATTAGCTGTGGCGAATAGAAAAAAAGGCCTTACTCTTCAACTGTTCTTCAAAAGAAATTTCATCTTAAAATCTGCTTTCCATGAAGATTCCGACAACACCACTGTTTTTTTAATTTGGGATTTTTTAAGAACACTTACATGTATGCGGAAAATAATTGGGTATTGTATTTTCCTCAATACTAAGTTGTATAATAATATAGGATTTAAATTACAATAATATTTTTATTATTTATGATATTTTACACACACACACACACACACATATATGTATATATAATAATATTATTATTTTTTTATTTTAGAAAGCATTTTGATGTTTTAAAAAACCTTACACTAATACTGCAGTTCTCATCAATGAACTATGCCATCCAATAATCAGTGAGTGGCCATGCTGTTTATAAGGCCAGTGTAGACCAATTTCTGCACCCAACCCAGCCACTAAGGTGGAATCCAGCCACCAAGGTGCTGGTCCCAAGCCCGGATAAATGGGGAGGGTTGCGTCAGGAAGGGCATCTGGCGTAAAACCTGTGCCAAATGAAACATGCAGTTCACAAACAAATTTTCCATACCGGATCGTTCAAGGCCCAGATTAACAATGACCGCCATCAGTACTATTGACCAACAGGGTGCTGGTGGAAATCGGGCTACTGTTGGGCAAAGGAGGAGAAAGGGAGGGGTAGGCATGTCCAGAACAAGCAGGAAAAGAGGAAGCAAAAGCGTGTGGAGGTAAAGGTAGGAACCCTGAATGTAGGCACTATGACAGGTAAAGGGAGAGAGCTGGCCGACATGATGGAGCGAAGAAAAGTAGATGTATTGTGTGTCCAAGAGACAAAGTGGAAGCACAGTAAAGCAAGGAACATTGGAGGTGGGTTCAAACTGTTCTAGCATGGTGTGGGTAGGAAAAGAAGTGGTGTAGGGGTAATCCTGAAGGAAGAGTATAGTAAGAGTGTAGCGGAAGTGAAGAGAGTATTTGATAGGATGATCAGTGTGAAAATTGAAATTGAAGTGGTAATAATTAATGTAATCAGTGCATTTGCTCCACAAGTAGGATGTGAGATGGAAGAGAAAGAACATTTCTGGAGTGAGTTAGATGAAATGGTGGGAGGTGTACCACAGGAAGAAAGAGTACTGATAGGAGCAGACTACCACTAGAGGAAGGTAATAGAGGTGACAGGGAGGTGATGGGTAGGTACGGTGTCAAGGAGAGGAATTCGGAAGGGCAGATGGTGATAGATTTTGCAAAAAGGATGGAAATGGCAGTGGTGAATGCAAATTTTTGGAAGAGGGGGGAGTATAGGGTGACCTATAAGAGTGGGGGAAGGTGCACACAGGTGGGCTATATCCTACGCAGGAGATACAACAGGAGAGCGATCTTGGAGGTTAGAAAGAGAAAGAGGGGGAGGACTGAATCAAGGATCAGATGGTGGAAACTGAATGAGGAAGCCCTTTGTGTGAAATTCAGGGAGGAGGTTAGCCAGATGTTGGGTGGACACAAATAGGTACAAGATGATTGGACAACTACTGCGGAAGCGGTGAGGGAGATTGCTAGGAAAATATTAGGTATGATATCTGGACAGAGAAAGGGAGACAAAGAGATTTGGTGGTGAAATGCGGAAGTCCAGGAAAGCATAAAGGAAAAGAGGCAGGCGAAAAAGAATTGGGATAGTAGGACAGATGAGATCAGTAGGCAGGAGTACAAGGAAACAGAACAAGGCAAAAAGAGAGGTGGCAAAGGCTAAGGAAAAGGCATATAATGACTTTTATGAGAAGTTGAAGGGAGATGCACAGAGCTCTAGCAACTACAGAGCCATAAAGTTGATCAGCCACACTATGAAGCTATGGGAAAGAGTAGTGGAAGCTAGGTTGACACATGAGATGATGATCAGTGAGCAGCAATATGGGTTCATGCTAAGGAAAAGCACCACGGATGCAGTGTTTGCTTTGAGAATGTTGATGGAGAAGTACAGAGCAGGTCAGAAAGAGTTGCATTGTGTGTTTGTGGATTTAGAAAAAGCATTTGACAGAGTGCCAAGAGAGGAGTTGTGGTACTGTATGAGGATGTCAGGAGTAGCAGAAAAGTATGTGAGGGTGATACAGGACATGTATGAGGACAACATGACAGCAGTGAGGTGGTGAATGATAGACTGGTTCAAGGTAGAGGTGGGATTGCATCAAGGATGGGCTTTCAGTCCCTTCTTGTTTGCAATGGTGATGGACAGGTTGATGGAAGAGGTCAGACAGGAGTCTCCATGGACTATGATGCTTACAAATGACATTGTGATCTGTAGTGAAAGTAGGGAACAAGTGGAAATTAACCTGGAGAGGTGGAGCTATGCACTGGAGAGAAGGGGAATGTTAGTCAGTAGGAGAAAGACAGAGTACATGTGTGTAAATGAGAAAGAGAGTGGTGGAATGGTGCAGTTGCAAGGAACATAATTAGCAGAGGTGAATGAGTTTAAAAACTTAGGGTCAACTGTTCAGAGTAATGGGGAGTGTAGTACAGAAGTGAAGAAGAGAGTACAGGTAGGATGGAGTGGGTGGAGAAGAATGTCAGGAGTGATCTATGATAGAAGGATAGCTTCAAGAGTGAAAGGGAAGATTTACAAGATGGTAGTGAGACCAGCTATGTTGTATGGGCTGGAGACATTAGCACTGGCAAAAAGACAGGAGACAGATTTGGAGGTAGAAGAGTTGAAGATGCCGAGGTTTTCTTTAGGAGTGACGAGACTGGACAGGATTAAAAATTAGCATATTAGGGGGACAGCACAGGTAGGGCAGTTTGGAGACAAAGTGAAAGAAGCGAGACTTAGCGGGTTTGGACATGCAGAGGAGGGATACAGAGTATATAAGGAAAATGAATGAGGATGGAGCTGCCAGACAAGAGGAGAAGAGATAGGCCAAAGAGGCGGTTTATGGATGTAGTGAGGGAGGACATGAAAAAGGTTGGAGTGACAGAAGAAGCTGCAAAGAACAGGTTGGTATGGGAAAAAATGATCTGCTGTGGCTGCCCCTAGAGGGAGCACCACAAAGAGGAAAAAGACCAATTTCTACACCCCAGGCCCACTGACACTTTAGCATATTTACTGCTGCTTCAAGATGTTGCAGATCATGACCTGAGGGGGGACGCATCTTCCAGGACCATGAAGATCTATTCACAGAGTGATGAGCTCTCTTGGGACATTTTAGGAATGAAACTTCACACTAGTTTGGAACCAACAGATTTGTTGTGCAAGTTTAACAGTAATTAATTGCTCATTTGCAAATAAAGTCTATAAAATTAATTTGAGTTTTACAGTGTGATTATTTATAGCTTATAATGAATCTCAAAGAGAAATGCATCACCTAAAACATCAAACAAGTTTCAGTGTATACATTTATTTTTTTAATTTGTAAAAATTTCCCAAAGTGTCTTGGAGACCAATGTTGACGTTATCTGTGTAAACATTTGGGACTTTTTCTCCTGGTTGTCCAGGACCTCATCTGAGATCAGATGCAGGGTAGTTCAACAGGACCTGGGTGCACAGACGGACGCACCGCTGCAGGTCATTATTGGCCGCGAGGTGCCAGGTTCTGTTTCAGAGGGTGGTGGCCTCAACAGGACTTTGTTTATAAATAAATTATAAAAATAAAACCCCTCTGGGGACTTTTTTATGTTGAGATGGGGGGTGAATGTTTAGTCTACACTGCCAAAGCAAATGTTTGCATTTTGAATACAAACTAAGCAGTTTGGTGACACAGTTTGGTGAAATATTCACAATTTTCATAAAAATAATCACCCAACCCTTAGCTTTTACACACTTGTGTTTACATGTTAAATGTGTTACATGTTCCTTAGTTTAACAGTTACAGATTTTACATAAAATGTACCATGAAACTGTATTAACTAGCAAAACCATCTTACTTTTTCACTCTGAGATAGGAGTTGGCTGAGGACATAAAACCGCAGACACAAGCAGTCATTGTGTTCACATGCTCAGCTGATGGCACACCCGAGACTGCTGTCTTTCCAATAACAGCCCCAATGCGCTGGTCCAGCTCTGAGAACTCTTGGCAAGCCTGTCTCCCTCCAGTGGTTAGCATCTCTCTTCTGGGTTTGGAAATATTCTTTTGGCCTCATATTTGATATCAAACCAATTTTTATTCACTTCACAGTTGTGCGTCCTTCTGCTGATACGACGATCACTGAAGGAGTAAGAGCATCCCATGCATCTTTCATGATTTACTTCATACCGACTGATGGCAGTACTAAATATGACAGCTCATTTGCTGCTCATTTCCTGCAGCAGTACCTCTACTTCAGAACTACTGAAGTTTTTCTGACATTTGGACTCTGGTGCAATACCATCTTTAGATTTTCGTTTTGGCATTCTTGACTTTATTTGCCTTTTATGGGGATTGGCCAGGCATTTGCTTATGTTAATTAGAAATAACTTGTAAGCTGTTACAGTTTAAGAGTACATGGAATTCATTAATGTAAGAACACATCTATAAAGAATTCTGCATTAAGAACATGTCATGAAGCTGAAGTAGACTGTTCTTAGAACCTTCTTAGGACTTTTCTCAAGAACCAATTTAAGAAAAAAAAATAGGATGATATTGGTGAGGCCCAGTGTTCTTCAGTGCAATATACACTATTCCATTGCATGCTACTAAACAACATCATAGTGTCCACATTATATTGCTTCTGTTTCACTGCAGATTCTCATCATGCCATAGTATGGTACACAACAAGAAAAGGTCTTCAAAACACATGCAGTATAAGTCATCTCAGTGCCTCATTTTCTGATTACATGCAATGATCCACAGAAAATGTATGGTTCAGCAGATCCTCTCTGTATCTGACCCAGTTTTTGTTTCAAGTGCCTGCTGTGAGCAGACAAGGAAAATGAGTTTTTCCCATTCCTCTCAAATTGTGTTTCACTAATGTATATATCAGAATTATATTGTTGTATTCAAACCTTGTTTTACAGTTACTAACATTACATATTTATATGTTACCATTATGAGTAATAAAAACATAGTATATATATATATATATATATATATATAAAGTATTGGGATTAGAGTCTGGCTTCAAAATAAAATTTTTGTGCTCTTTATTGCATTGGGGTGTATGAACTCTTCAACATTTGAAATTCAATTTTTTTTTATAGATCATGTTATCTAAGTTAATAACTACTGGTAAGCATTTCAAAATGACAATCACAACACACACACGCTCACACACACACAGAGACATACACACAGTTTTTTTTCTTCAAGTAGACCAATCTGTAAGTTCCATTTTTATCAAGGATAATGGAAAAAAAACTGTCTGTATCCAGCTTAACCCCTACTTAGATCAGTGTGGTATTCTTGAAGTTTTCCACACTGGCTGTAGAACTTTCCATAACACAGAGTCTGTGCTGTTAAAGGTTATCAATGATCTTTTACTCTATACTGATGCAGGGAACACAGCAATGCTGTGCTGTTGAATTTGACCGCTGGATTCAGTAAAGTTCATCATGCAACTCTAATCCATCTTTTTCAGCATGATGTAGGAACCACTGATTTGGTCCTAAAATGATTTAAGTCATATCTGACAGATTGAAGTTTTTCAGTAGATTATGGTGACACAAAAACCACTTGATGTGTGGGGTCCCTCAAGGATCTATTTTCAGGCCTTTGCTGTTTTAGTTTTATGTTCTGCCCCTAGGTTTGGAAATTTGGATTTTCGTTCCAGTATGAAGATGATGTGCGAATTTATCTTCTTTAAAAAAAAACAGGATAAAAACTGTCCCAGACCCTTATTGGATTTTTTGGTTGATGTTAAAGCTTGGATGGCATCAAAATTTCTAAGTCTGAATGAAAACAAAATAGAGGTGCTGGTATTTTGGCCAAATAGGGCAAATGACTAGAATTATGATATGTCTTAGACTCTTGTGTAACATCCTCAGGACCTGCGGTTTATCATGGATGATGGATTGAGTTTGATAAACAGATAAATGTGGTTGCAAAGCTTGGCTTTTTCCAGATAAAGCAGATTTTCAGGATTAGGTCATTTTTATCTAAGGATCACCTAGAAAAGAAAATAAATGCTATCATTACTTGTAGAATTGACTACTGTAATGCTCTGTATGTAGATGTAGCACAAGCCTCACAGGCCAGGCTTCAAATGCTCAAGAATGCAGCAGCACAATTCTGAACTGCGATGCCCAAATGCCAACATATTACCCCAGTTCTACAAGTTTCTACAAGTTTCACTTTCAGAATCAGATTTAAGATGTTATTGATAACTTACAAAGTTCTACGTAGCTCTGCACCTTCATACATCTCTGAACCCTACAAACCAGCACAGACCCTTAGGTCAAGTGATCAGCTATTACTGGTAGTCCCTGAAATGAGATAAAAAAAATTAAGTTGGGGCGACCACAAGTTTTCTGTTATGGCACCTAAATTGTGGAATGAGTTGACACTCTTTATCAGACAAGCAAGTGTTTTAAAAAGCATCTTAAGACATTTTTATTCTCAGTCATTTAATGTTGTATGATTTTTAAAAATGTTTTGGTGTCTGCAATGACATTGTGGATCCTAATTTAATCATTTTTATTTTACTCTTTTTTATCCTTTTAAACTTTTTTGTCCTTTTACTTCCTTATTTTATTAATTTGATTTTATTAACTGTTTCTATGTTAACATCATTCTGCAATTGTGTTCTGCAATTAATAATTGTGAAGCATTTTGGTCAAACTGGTTGTGCTTAAATGTCCTATAAAAATAAACTGACAATATTTCCATGTGTGTGTGTGTGTGTGTGTGTGTGTGTGTGTAGAATGTTATTTCATGGATTCTGAAAGCTTATGGATACTAAAATATAAGTAGAAAATATTTGGTGTAACAGAATTTCTGAATTGAGAAATTAGCAGATTGCAATATAATATAACCATGTATGAATGATTGATAAATTATCCATAACCCTTAATTTAAAAAGTGCATAATGAAGTTCCTGATAACAAATTCTGTCTTGTTTGTAAGTTGATAACTTTTAATACAACTTGACGTTATATTAAAAATGTTGCAAGAAATTCAATAGACATCATGCAATAATCATAAGGTATTAGACTTTGCAGTTTAATTTCTATGGGGTTTAGTCTGCACCTTCAGCTCAAAAGCTTTAGCCTAAAGTCCCAATCTGTCTTTTGTAATAGAACAGACTAGAGCCCTTGTACCTTCCTTAACGTTAATCAACATTGTTTCAAAGCAGCAATTGCTGAAATTTGTTAGTAATGGATTTATTTATAAGCACTTTAAAATCCATCACAAATTCAATTCTCAAATATGAATAATGGATAAACAGTAAGTGAATTAAACATGTCTTATCAAATACAATCTAAGACTTGGAAGTGTTTATAAATCATAAATTATATCAGTTTTTCAATCCCCCTCACCACAACATTCCAAGCCCCGCTTGTAGACAAGTTCCAGATGTTTAAGCCGTGGGGAAATACAAAATGTGCCAGATTTTAAAACTCAAATAAAGTGACAGAAAGACACCATGTGTCTACTGTTATTGTTATGTGTTGTGTTTTATGTGACATTTTGTTGAACGTAGGCTTAAATATCTGTGCATGATCTGAAGCGACAGCATCAAAATCGGAACTCAAGACCCTCTGAAAAATCATTATGACTTCTTCTGATTGTTGTACATTTTAAAGTGTCATGGATTGACAGTACAACATACGTGTGCTATATGTCATGTGTTGAGGTTTCAGGTTTACTGTCGCTGACAATTTTTATATTAATCTAGTGAAACCTATGATCTTCAAAAGCAAATAAAACCAAGTTAAAAAAATGATAAACAAAGGTAATTTTGTCATCCTATGCACATTGTGAATATGTGTGTACCATGTCCTGGGAGAATTATCCCTCAGTCAGCACACCACTGCATCACATCTCTGTGTTAAGAATGATTGGTGTTAAATCATCTGCATATTGGGATTAAGTAGTATTGATGAAACAATGCCTTCAAAGAGGCGCTTTTGTGTTAAAATGCAAAACATTTTGTGTAAAAACGCAAAAGTTTTACGGTATAACACTAAGTGGCGCTTTTGTGTTAAAACGCAAAAAGTTTTGTGTAAAAACGTAAAAGTTTTACGTTATAACACAAAACTATCACGTAAAAACGCAAAAAGTTTTGTGTTATAACGAGAAACATTTCGTGTTAAAACACAAAACTGATCATATATTTTGTATGGTGGCAGCAATACGCCGCTGTAATATTGTGTTGAATTATTGCTTTTATTCTTTATTCAGCACCTAAGTTTAAGTCTATAGTTGTTTAAGTGCTATAAAATAAAGGTTGATTTGATTTTATTTGATTTGACTCAAGTTGATCTTCAGTCACCTCCAGACAGAACAAACAAACACCCTGAACTCAGTTCTGCATTGAAGTTGACCTTACTGAGACAAAGAGAAAGAGCGTGTGTGTGTTTGTGTGTTTTGAGTCAGCATCATACATTTATTGTGTAGTCTGCATATAAACACTTCATGTGGCACCTGAATGAAGCCTTTATTTGGTGTCATTCAAGTGATTAGTGGAAGAAACACATTTGAAGAAACATACTTGATATATTCAGTTCAGTTTTATTTACTTTTATGTAGCGTCTTTTGCAACAAATTGCCTTAAGGTGCTTTACAGGAATGAATTACAGTTGTGAATTACAGCTGCTGGCACTACTGTACATTCCATTGTACCTCTGGTGTTCTGTTATGTGACTGCCAGTGTTTCTATAATGTACCAACCACTCTTTGCAATTCTTTTCTGAGCAGGATGCCTTTTCAGAGCTGCTGACACCTGGTGCTCTACCCTGGATAATGTGCTTGCCTTAGGGATCCTACAAGCTTACAGATACACAGACAGACTTCATATTGCCATTTACAGACGCGTTTTTTTCTTACATACTGTGGAGTTATTGGTTCATCTCCTCTGTTGTCATCTGGCTCTAATTTAACTTTAATTATCCCATCCATTGTTAATTCTTTGTAATAACTGTAATTCATTCCTGTAAAGTGCCTGGAGGCACGTTGTTGCATTTCACCTACGTGTATGTGCTGACTGGGCAATTAAGAGCAAGATGAATGTTTAGGACATTAAAGTGCAAATCAAATCCTCTGAAGCTGCTATTTGTTCCAACCTCAATTAAGCTGCTGAATCAAAACACAAATACTTAAGCATACAGATTCCTGACACAATGCATGCTAAGTGTAAACTGTATTCTTTGATAATATGGCATTGTTAAATGTTTGGTTATGGTATTGTTAAATATTTCTAATATGCTGCGTAATGTCTCATAGATTGTATGTTTCCTTCTGTGTATATGCAATGAAAAAAACTATAGCATAATGCCTAAGACAAATTTCCCTTTGGGGACAATAGTTTATCTTAACCTTAATGTTCTAGCCCCATTATTTTTGCGAGTAATCATGCGACAGAGAGATGTTACATGTTAGACTGCCCAGTCAAAATAATATGACCACCCCCCAGCAAAGCTAGTAAAATAATTGACACCTCTTAACAATCAAATTGCAAACCTGTAAAGGTAAAAGTGGTAAAAAGGGGATATAAAAGTATAGGGGAATGCTGATTAGAAGCAATTTTGAGCCAAAATGGGGAAGTGACTCAACCTAATGGAATTTGAAAACGTTATGATTGCTGGTTATTGACTGCGTATATTGTAGGCTTTTCACATAGTTTCACAGTTAGGGTGGTCCAAAAATGGAAGAACATGGGAAAGATTTCCAGAACAGTCAAACACCTGACACGGTGAATCAGTGAAAACAGGTGGTATTAGTATACTTCTATTGGGAATGTTTTCCTGGAATTTCTGGAAGCACTTATCCCTCTGGACCACACCCCGAATGTTGCAGGCTTCTTATCTATCCTGGCAAACCAGGTCCACTCTTTCATGATGACTGCCTACCCTGATGGCACAGGGTTGTTCCAGCATGATAATGCTCATGTCATGTGGTTAGGAGTATGCCTAAATGGTTTGAAGAGCATGACAGTGATTTCAGCATACTGTCTTTGTCAGATGTTAAATTTATTGAGGATCTATGGAAGTACCTTGACCAAAATGTTCACTATATGGATCCCCCCATGAAAAACCCTTGATGCCCTACAAGAAGTCTTGGTGTCAGTGTGGCCTGTAACACTGACATACTGAAACCATATGCAGATGTATGGGCAGGGCCACAGGGGCACTGGCTCCAACTGAAATCCAGTTGGCCTCTGTTACGTCCTGAGACGTATGCTAACGTGTATCTGCCCTCAGGTATCCCCCCTGATTGGTGCTCAAGGATGGCCGTCGTTTAGAGCTACCCAATCAGCGCCACCTTTGGGGGCTTCGCCCTTCCAGTTACCAGACGAAAGAGGAGAGAAAAAGCCCAGATGAGAGACAGCGAGAGAGAGAGAGGAGACTCTGAATGGAGTGTGATTGCTTGCCAAACAAATCGAGATGAATCGTTATTTGGTGTCGTTAGTCTTTCCGTTCAAATTTTGTATTGGGTATTAGTGGTGGATTGTTTTCTGTTAGTTGTGTGTCGTGGCAGGTCGGGAATTTGGGACAGCTTAGGGACCCAACATTATTGTACCGCACCAGTAGTTTTTGTTTTTGTCTAGCACACTAGGATAAGGGAGCAAAGACTACCCATGTAAGTTTTGTTTTCACTGTTGAGATAGCGTAGAAAGGAATAGAAGTTTGTTTTCATGTTTATTTGTTCGAAAGAGTAAGTTAGAGTCCGTGCCAGGTTTTTGTTGATAGCTTGTTTTGTTTGGATTGTTTATTTGCTTTGGCTTTGCTCAAGTTCCTGTGTGGGGGGGGGGGGGGGGGGGGGGGGGGGGGGGGGGGGGGCGGCGGGGGGGGG
>JABJVR010048984.1:0-23031 GCA_025773905.1 Chitala chitala | reverse complement strand
TGCTCTGGGATGGGCTCCAGGTTTCCCCGTGACCCTCACCAGGAATAAGCGGTTAAGATAATGGATGGATGGATGTTTGTAGAGGCTTTAATAAAGGTTGTGTTTTTCATCTGATCTGCTTACACTTACACTGTGAGAAAAACCTGTTGCATTTGGTTCCAATGTTCCTGCAGGCTGGAATTTTTTTTTAAGTCTGTTGCTAAATTTCAAGCCACACTGAAGCTATTAGTTCTACTGACCTGAACTGTCTTCTTTGTGTATAACCTGATTTGTTCTACAGCGCAACTTTTGCTGAAAACTCCAGTGTATTCCAGATATGACTAAATACAGTTCTGTTTTTACTTACGGCCTCAGTTTAGGTCTGTGGAAAGTCTTACAGAGGCTGTAGATTGTGAAATGAAGCACATGGGTACACAAATGTCCACTAATAAAATTAATAAACATTATATATTATTGTACAATGCTAAAGAAAAGCCTCCTAAAACTACACTTGGGCTGAATAAGTAATAAAAAAATATTTTTCATTGATTCATCATATTGTCACATTTTTGACTACCTTGGAAGGTAGTCAAAAATGTGGTTTTATTTGAAAGGTTAACAATGTGGCCATGTTAACACAACCACGGTAATTTCCATTGAAGGCTTTCAGAAATGCTGACCCAGTCATATAAACATTCCAAAGATTTACATAAACACAAGCTTCAATGGTCTAACACAGGTCTTAAGAAAGCTGTCTTATGTATAGCGCAGGAGTATTTTGCTCTGGGAAATTCCAAAATCAATTTCTATACAAGGAGCTTCTGAGACGAGTAGAAAATGAAAAGATGAAAGTACGATTAAATACATATTTCGAGTCCAAAAAACACTGTCTGACAAATTAGCTATAGCTGTATGATCTGTATTGTGCCCTGCGATGGGATGGCACCCAGTCCTGGGTGTCCCCCGCCTGGGATAGGCTCCAGGCCCCCCACAACCCTACACAGGATAAGCATGTAAAATGAATGAATGAATGAATAATCCCTCTCTGAAAGAAATATAACCTCCTTTGCGACATAATAAATACAGCTGTGAATGACATCACCAGGTATAAGCATACTGATATTCCAGTAGGCAAGAAAAAGTCTTGCAAGGACTATAACTACCATATAACTGCCTTTTGATAGCTTATTGTGACAATCAAAACGTTATTGTGCCTCCAACCGCCTGCAGTCATAAAAAAAGGAACGAGTTAAGATTTTCTAACCACCAGAGGGCAGAAAAACAACATCTTCAAAGGGGAGCTATGTGTTGCGCAACCATATTGTTGCAGAACCGGTCCTAATTTCTTGTTTTGACAAACAAAATTGCACTGTTTTACACACTGCCTCGGCACAGACATCTGCAACAGTCCTTTTTGCTTGCAAGTAAAAAAATAAAAAGCCTCCATCATCCAAACTGTGATTGCCCGTTCCGTTTTAAGTGGTTAATCAGAATAGTTGAGGGCACATGTGATATACACTTTCCAACAGCTGGTTGCCATCTGAGGTTGTCTACATTTACAGCTTTGTAAGCAGTCTAGGCCATAAAAGCATTTTAAAGTATCAGAGTTTACAATGACATGAACTTACTAAATTCATATACATATATAAATTCACTTAAAACTTAACACCGTAAAAAATTTACATCTGAACTTATCAATGTTACATCACACAGCTAAAACAAAACATTTTAAATTAAAAATGCATAAATAAAACAGGGGTAGTTTAATATTTTTTCCTCAAACACCCTTAATATTATGGCGACTAGTACATCAGATAATCGTACATACAAATAGTGCAGAGAGGTATGTTTTTCATTTACCCTTTTGATCTTCCAGAGTCCTGCATTCAGGCACCAGAACAAAAAATGTGCAGGTGGATTCACTGGCCACTCCCAAAAAATAGTCACAATACAACCAACTTTTATTATGTACATTATATGTACATTAAATTTCAAACCCAAATGTGCCTTGTTAACAAGACATTTCCAGTAACAATCAGTACAAAATACACTGTGACTGTGTTATCAAAATTTGTCGGCACAAAAAAACAAAGGCAAACCTGACTTTCGTGAGGTGGAACCTGCCAGTGGAATTTAACCTTTACCATTTAGCATCCATTAACTAACGGGTTTTTGTGTCTTAAAAACAGTCACGTGAATTAGGTATAAACAAATGCATAGCATTTATGTTAATATATAGCAACGTGTACTCTGGATGTGTTGAGAACTATCTGAAATACAAAATCCAGGGTAAATCCAAATAATTCCAGTTATACTCCATAACTTCCTATACAGCCATTTGAATTTTTTAATTTATAACTTAACAGAAAATAAACTATAGTAGTTTTTGCTGGTGCCAGCCATTGCGTTCTTCCTGCACAGGCAGAATCCTCTGCGTTCCTGCAGGCTGCTCAGTTGGGCGTTCCCGTTGTACATGGCTTGTGTTTTCCCATGGTGCCCTTATAGCCTCAGCCTTGGCAGGACCCTGCCCACCTTCCACGCTGGACTCCTCCTGCACAGGGCTGCCAAAGGCATCGTCCTGGGCCTCGTCGCCACTCTGGGAGCCCTGGTTGACGTACACCACGATGACGTCGCCACTGAAATTCATAACCTGGCCGTTTGAGATGAATGTCGTGTTTTTGTTCCCAGACACGTTACCTGGTGAAGACAGTACGACAGGGCTCGTGAGCAGCACCAAAAAGCCATCGATCTGTCCACTTTGAGGCCCTGAGGTGGAGCCCGTTCCATGATTACAACATAAGTCATTTGATGAAGCGCCTTTTTAAGTGACAAAATGCCTGCATAATTAAGTGAAGAAATCACAGCATAATTTCATCATTTAAACCTGAGGTTTCCGTAAAGCCATTGCTGGCTCCTGTTTACGCTTGCAAAATTTTAATGTTTGCATAAGCCATGATGTCATTTGTTGTCATCAAAGAAATACCTTATATAATAAATGAAAAGTTAGGTCTTCAACTTTACGGGCTTCAAATAGCTGTCAATCAAATTTTCCATGCACACACAAAAGAACCCACACAACCCCAAAACCAAAAGCAGTCACCTATTCGACAGTGCACACTATGGATTATTTATAACACTTCCACATAAACACTTCCTGCGAATGTAATTTCAACATTTGCCATCTGCATATTGTTCCTACTTGCCATCCTCTGTACCACAAATACCCCAAGAGCAGAAACGCTCTCACAGAAAGTGCAGCGTCTGGGGTGATGAGTAAGCGTCCATAGGATGCTTATGCATCATTGTCTGTAACTTTTACAGCACTGTGCACATCCTGCATGTGCAAACTTCCGTACATATTCACTCATTTAGTGCACCATGTCCGCGTAACGCCTTCATCCAGAGAAATACGCGCATTTAATAATCAGCAACAGGAATACATAACACATTTCACTTAATTCAGACTAAGGATTTTCACCACTAATCTACCTGCTGTGATGATTGTGTGAATATACCTATACAAGAAGTCAATGAAGATTCTCAGTCATCCAGGTGAATCATTAATTAATTAATTAGTCATTTAGCAGACACTTTTATTCAAAACTTACAACATTTCATATCTATTCCAATGAGCTAGTACAGGGTGTCTTGCTCAAGGACACACCAGGTGGTGGGGCTGGGGTTCAAACCAGGAGACTTCTGTATCCTAGCCTGCTGTTCTGCCAATTGAGCCACCAGGCCACCATCAACAGGATCCAACTAAAGTCTTCAGCCTGAGGTGAAATTGGTCAGAGACCCCAGCTAACAAGCCTATCCAAGTGAGTTGAGTCCTGAAACCACCCTGGAGGATAAATATGGGGTCCCTGACCAATTTCATCTCAGGCTGAAGAAGATACTTGGATGAGAAGTGAATTGATACAACAAATTAAGGACAATACCAAGTTATTACTATAAACCCTCCAATGACTACAAATTCACATTGTATTTAATGACATCACTTCAGTGCTACACCTGTTCTATATGTTTCTTGCCATTCAGAACCCATTTTTCAAAAATCACTTTCTAAACATATTATCAGTTATGAATAAATTCAACTAAACAGACAAGTATTTTTCTGTCCTATATTACATGATCCACTTCTGCAGGTATAGCAATAAAAACATTGTTGAAACACATACCTTTACCAGTGATTCAACAGACAAAATATTGGTACATATTCTCCAAAACAATCTAAATTCAAAACTGTACATTAATAAATAGATTAATACATTCAAAATCACAGGAAGCAATTTCTAAAAATGTACACTTTAGTAAACGGTTCTTTTTGTTTATTTTTAAAGGGAAAAAAGAAAATTACTTGTATGCCCATAATCTTCCTATTATGGATGCTTTTGATTTTTTTTCAGTGTTTCCAGGTCTCAAAACGTATAGGTAAAAAAATATATATGATATAAAACATTTAAATGCATATAAAACATGTAAGCTGAGACATTAACGGCAACAATATATTTTAACAAAACCATTTCTTTTATGAGCACAAACTCTCCTTGATACAAGAAGGCTCAACAACTTCAGCTGCTAAAAGTGGAAAGTAACATTGAGTGAATTCATTCTTACATGTAATATTTTGGAAAGGGAAGAGCATTCATTTGTATGATGTGAATATGTGTGATCTAAATGATGTGGTCAACTCAAAGCACTGAAAAAACGAAGCTTGCGTTTTGGATGTCACTTCTACTTTTAACGTGTTTACATACACCAGTTATTTTGCTATCTGTTGTGGTTATCCTAACTTGCCTATGGAACTAAGCTTTGCAGAAAATTACAGAGTCAGACATCAGTGTGGCAGTTTAAGTATCACTGACAGAATATTGATCCCAAAAAAAGAAAAAGTAATTTTAATACTGGTATAAAAACTGATGATTATATAAAGACGGCCGTTAAGTTTCCCTCCAAATGTAAAGCAGCACTTAAAATTCAAAATAACAATAATTCATATCTAAAATTATGTATGGTTGATTCACATCTGGTTCTTATTTAGCAATGTAATGTGATCTGGAGAAGTACTATCACAGCATTTCAAACATAAAAATAGTGAATAACATCAACTGAAAAAACCATTTTCCCCAATTTCTGTATCGAGTATTCTGTACTCTTAATAAATGTCACTGTTCATGGGAGAAGATAGATAAAGTGTCATTTGAAGACTTTGCAACATGTGCTAATTTCAGTTCTCTACAACAGAAAAAGCTCAGTGGGGTCACATCTAGCACAGCCTGTTTCTCAAACGTTTTCACACAGTCTGTTTCCTGTTAGTCAGAGCAAGTCTTAAAAGCAAAGTGGCGCTTAGTACTCCAGAGCCATGTGAAATAACCCATCACAGTCTGAACAAATGCAGGGCAGAATAAAAAGACTTAGCTAACGTAAACAGCACAAATATACAGCAGGAGATTCAATAGATTCAGGTTACATCTCTTTTTAAAATGGTGGAGCAGTATCCATTTTGGGGTTTGAAACTTGAACATGTTTTAAACTCTAGTATTTAGGAGCATAATTTTATTTTTACACACAATTCCTAATTTTGCAACAATTCTGTACTTATGAAAGAAAAGGTACATACAAATGGCCACTAATAATATCAAATGCAAGCACTTCCTATGCTACTCACTGATTGTAACTTTTAATTCTCAACTTAGTATTGTATTGCTTTGTGTTCTGCTTTCACAAGGCTGTTCACACGGTGACCGTGTAAAGGCTGTTACTCACCAGAAGCCACATGTGTGTCTGAGTTCTGACCCGAGAGGTCCAGCCCTGGGTCTTGGGGCGGCTCGTCTGATGGCAGCTTCTCCTCACTGCTGAGCTCCTCGTTGCAGTTCATGGACAACAGAGGGGCCACGGTAGAGTCTATACTGCAGCAGCATGGTTCCTTCTCCCTGCTGTCGCCCGCCGCTGGAACGTCACCACTGAGGCCAGCCTCACGGTTAGATGGGGCCTCCCTTCCCGCCCGGCTGCTGAGGTCCAGGAGGAGGTCACACAGCCCGAGGTGGCCTGCAGGGTTTGGGGAGCGGTCCTCGGAGGGTGGCGGCCCTCGTGTGGTGTCGGTGTCTGCACCGCAGGAGCAGGGGCCGGTAGCCACCGCCTGGCTGCAGTCCTCATTCTCGCCCACCTCCAGGGGGCCCCTTACAGAGAGCTCGCAGCTGCAGGAGCCTGACGTCAGTGGGGGCTCCTTTTCAGAGAGCTCCCTGGGGGTCCCGGTGCCTGAACCCTTCTCCTCCCCCCCGGTGGCTCCTAGATCCTCCTGAGCCACTCTGTTGTTGGGAGAGCTGTTTGCTGGGTCACGACACTCCTCCTCATAAAGAAGGGTGCAGCTCTGTGGGCCATTGGAAGTAATGCAAGATGCTTCCTTCGCGAAACAAGACAGAGGCACTTGCATTTAATGTTTGTCTCTACTGTTTGTGCCACACACACAATACACATGCCACTGTAAAGTTAAACAAAAGGTCATTAGGGTAACAGTTATATAGAGTTTAGGAAAAACCTACAGAAATCCAGTCTTCACAAACTGAGGTTTTGGCACAAGTGTGACCAGTAAGTTACACACAAGTTAACTTTTTTAAGCGGCCAATAAATTAACTTATTAAACAAGTTACACACAAATCCCTTAATTTCACTACAAATTAAAAATTAATAGCTTGTGGCTATTGTCACATATCCTTAGTTGCTATGTATAGCTTTTAACGTAGCTGTGACCGCTAAAGCATAAAACATTGTAAAAGCAAAAAGTTAATGTTTCATTAACCAATTCAACCAAAGGACCACACAGATGGGAAAAGCACAAGACAAGGTACATCCTAACGAGGACGTATGTCCATCACAAAGCCTTACAGACACACGGCACACACGTACCATCATAAGGCAGAACGTGTGTGTCCAGACAGACTACAGCCAGCAAACATCAATGCTGTGTGTGTGCCGTGACACCTTAATTAAGAAGGAAATCGTTAAAACGGAAGTTCTTACTTGCTGAATCCGAGTTCGCTTCAGACTCTGTACACAAGTTCGTAAATTTTCTAATAAAGAAAAAGAAAAAGCATAAAAACATATTATATAAACACATACACTGTATGTATGTATTGTCTACAGCTCCGCATGTAACAGACTGTTCTGTACTTAACAGAAATAAGATGTTACTACTATAATGTCTTCACATTTAATTTAAAAATACATAAAATATTAGGCAGGCACACACACACCACTGGTAATATGCAGTTTATTTACCTGAGAATGGTGTGAACGTCTCCATGTAACAAAACAGGAACAGGATGACCAGACTAAGTGTAACTAATGATGACAACACAGCCACCACGACCCATAAAGGGGAAATACCTGCAGTAAGAAAACCAAATCACATTGGTGTCCCCAGTCATTCATTCATTTTCTCAACCACTTAGTCCTGGTGAGGGTTGCGGGGAAGCCTGGAGCCCATCCCAGGGCACGGGACACCCAGAGTGGGGCGCCAACCCACCACAGGGCACACACACAATTTGGACACACCAATCAACCTAACCTGCATGTCTTTGGGCTGTGGGAGGAAACTGGAGCACCTGGAAAAAACCCACCAAGTACAGGGAAAACATGTAAACTCCACGCACACAGACCCAAGGCAGGAATCGAACCCCAAGCATAGCGGTACAAGGCAACAGTGCTAACCACCACGCCACCTTCCTCCTAAACGTTGTTGACTTAAATAGTAGACACCTTTTGTCAGGTGCTGCTTTAATAGTGTTTTTCCTGCACATTTTAGTTACAGGCTTTTGCCAGCTTGTGACAAATTTCCATTCCTTGATCCTGTTTCTTACAAAGCTGGAAAAACAATCACCTTATATTGCATGAACAAAAAGGATACACTATATCCATGAGTATGATGATTTTTTAATTTTTTTTTTTGCCAAATTAATACTACCCACTAGGGTTCTACCTGCGTTGTTCTCTGGTTATGAGTGAGGGCTGCCTTCTCCTTATACTTTCAGGCTGTTAACACTGCAGGTACAGATGTACATACCAGTAATGAGGGGTCCACATACGGAGTCACTTTTATCACTGCCTGGCTGTTTTTCAGTCTTTCCATGTGCTTTGCAGCTGAAAGGAAAACACACTTATTATTTCTGAGAAGCCAAACGTTTGTGCGTTTCCGTCGGCCTAGGAAAGCATTCTGCCAGGCAAATGTTCACCACAAGTACGACTTGCTGATAGGGAATGCAGTCTTTCCAGGGGAAGTGGTGTAAGAATTAGTCATAATACCACAGTGGGGTGAGTCTGCAGTGCCAAGAAGACGTGCGTGTTCTGCGACTTGGATAAACACTCTCTATAGCCAAGTGCTAATTGTGTATGAACTGTCCGGTCTCCCAGTGCTATGCAACTGAATGCTGCTTGAGAAAAAAAGTATGGCCAGCCACGACTAATAGTTCAGCTGTATCATGATTCAACAAACTTAATTTCCGTTTAATCTAGTCTGGACAGGAATGAAGCATTACAGGAACAGATAAATTAAACTGGCAATTTGTCAACAAACTGCCAGGAGAAAAAACGCTTACAAAATCTATTTCAGAGTCAAGTGTGGTCAGTAATCTCATGGGCTTTACATGCTAAATGCATTGTGTATATTATTTTTCCCAATTAAGTAGCATTTGTGCTGCAATACTAGTAATTTTACTAAGTCCTCATTCAATATACAGTGGATTCAGACAGTATTCAGACTTATAAAAGTATTCAATTAAATTTGCATCAGGTGGACTCAAATTGAGTTCTAGATACATTTGAAGGATTATAATGAAAGCAAACAGAATGCAGCTGACCAAAAACTAGAATGCAACAGCAAGGGTCTGAATACTTTTGATAGTAGGAGATTTAAATTTCAATTCTTGATTTATTTTCAAACGACTATATTTTCACTTCGCAATTATGGGTGATTAAGTGTAATCTGATGGGTAGAAATGGTGACTGTATCCAGTTAAAATTGAATCCACAATAAACTGTGTAAAAAGTAAAGCAGTCTTAATAGTTTCTTCAATGCAATCCAATGCAGTACCATGCTGTGTAAAGCAAGAACATCCCTAGAAAAAGTTAAAATGGACTTTGATGGGTATAGATGGTCTATTTCTAAGAAAAAAAAAAGGCTTGACTTTGAAGTCACAAATTCAACAGAAATGCTAATTTTCTCTGGTAAGCACACCCATAATTTAAGCATCTTCTATTGTCTCTTTGAACAACAACACAACCCCCTATAGCAATTCAACTTCAACATTCCATAAGCCTACATTTCCTTGCTTATATAAATATATATATATCAGGTCATCATCATGTTGAAAGACCCATTCAGCTTCATGGTCCAACTTGAGGTCCATATACAGGTGAAGGAAAGGAAAGCAGGTCGTATAGCTAAGCACCGTGAGTCACATACAAGGAATTTGTTCTCGGCATTTAATCTGTCTCCCTGGAGGGGAGGCAGTGACAGCTAGCACAGAGTGGCTTGCTCAGGTACACAGGTGGCAACCGGCCTGGGATTTGAACCAGGGGGCTTCCAGATCCCACCCTGACACCCTACCACTGAGCTACCAGGTGTGACTGCTGGTGTCCCTCTCTGTAATAACAACCTATTATTTGTACCTCATTTGGTGCACCTGATTCTAATTTTAGGGTTGTTAGATTGTTTGGATATAGCAATAAACGTAGGGGTACTTATTGTTTACTCACTAAACATTTGAATTTCTTTATTCAAATTTAACAAAGTTACCTAATGTAAATTTGAAAGATAACTTAAAAATGTTATTGCAAACTATAAAAATTGTTGAAATGAAGGTCTAATACTCATCAGTCTAAATATACAGATTTTTTTTTTCTAAGGGGTGCACTTTTCATGGTGCTGTTTTGATGTACTGGTGCAGAGAAAGTTTTAAATATTTGCCATAATATCCACATATTTTGCAGATAATTATTGGTGAAAAAAAAAAAAAACAAATATATGTTAAATTAAAAAAAAAAAACACAGGGTAGCTGCATTCCAGTCAAATATGATACTGTATGTACTATAAGTATGATATGGGAGTAACAAAAAGCATTAAATATTGGTTTAGGACTTACTTAGTCCATGGCCGGCAGGGCTCAGTTGAAAGGCCACTGGAAAAATATCCGTGTTCACATGGATCACATTTACCCCGACGAGACTCCTCTAAATAAAAGAATACATCACTATTTTAACACATACAAGTAAGTAAATATCTGCATTATGTAATTTTAAAGCAAACCGTTATACTTCATGAAATCCAATATGCAACATGTTCATGACCTTCAAACGACACTCTGGAATTTTGAGCACAGCACTGAACCAAAAACAATTACAACTCAGCAAAACAAACTACGGTTAAACAAACATTTGCTAACTGGTGCATGCATAAAAGCTAACATTAAAAAAAAAAAAAAATCTAATATAGCTAACACAATGCCTCATGTACGCTGTGGCAAAGGAGACGGTCTTTTTTTAGTTGCCGAATTTCCACGTGCGCATCCCGGCCTGCATCTCACCGTCCATGGTGAGCCCGTATCCAGCTGCACATTTGCGGATCTCCTCGCAGTACTCGCAGTTGATGAGCGAGCAGTGCGTGCCGGGCCTGCACACGCAGGGCACCGGCGCCGTGTGGTTCTCCGCTGAATCCGGCATGAAGCCCTTTACTGAATAACAGACACAGAATCACAACTCTCATTCACTGCTCACTGGAGCCTTACAAAGACATCTAAGCACTGTTTTTTAATTTGTCGTAATATATTGTTATAATAAACACATTTGTATGCTTAATTATTTTGAATAAATCAGCCGCAGGCATTTTATGAACTGTGTGTGGCATGCATGTTGTTGGCCTGGTGGTTCAGCAGTCAAATTCTCGCCAGCCATGTGGGAAACCTCAGTTTCTTTGGTAGCCAGTGCTACATCTCCACCAGCTATGGACAAGCTGGACAAAAAGCTATACTGTGCTGTGAAAACCTTTGGAAAAGGAAACGCAAGCGAGGAAACGGCACTCCAATCTGGACTGAGATCCCTAACATGGTCTGGTGTTTGATTCAACACTCTACCTGCACCCAAGGTGGGGCCAAATGTTATTCCCCTCACCTTCCACCCCTATGAGGCTGAGAGGGGGTTAGAGATTCTCATGAATGGGACACCATACACATCTGCCTACATGTCAGCAGTGACAAGCTTTGCCTGCGACATCCCGTTACATTTTCATATGCAGACTGTCAGCATGTGAAGTTAAGATTCACCAAGTCCAATAAAATAAAAAAAAAACCCCAATAAAAAATGTCTGATAAACCTTGTGTGCCAATCAAAACAATCTTAATAATTTACACAAATACATAAATGTAAAAAGAAGTGTATCCATGTTTAAATTCTAGACGACAATACTGGAAATGTGTTCAGCAATGTCTTGACTAAAAGACACTGATCTCACATATTAAATAGAGCATTTACAGCAGTGGTCACTAACCGTTATCACAGAACTTCTGATGAAGGCATTTGCTCTCAGTGTTCCAGTCGGGCTGGTACTCCTTACTTCCACATGGTCGGCACTTGGTAACTGTGGTGCTAGTGCATAGTTGAAAAGCATATGTTCCTGTGTTGGGACAGAGAACAGTCAGCGCTACATTAAAATAGAAAAGCGGAATGAACGGCTTTGCATTTTCCGTCAAGTACGTAGATGGATGGTTCATAGCGAGTGGATGGAATTGCTGAAGTTCTAATTATAAACGTTCTTCCTCATTCAGTTTACAAATGCTGATATAGACATGTAACATTTTCATTCATAGCAAAAGGCTTGCAAGAATCACTGTCATAACCATAGCCATAACATATTGGTTCTTTCATAAAATTTCTGTGGAATGACAACTACTGACTAATGACATAATTAAATTAACACACTAATTAATGTGATAAAAATCTTGCAACCCTATTCCAGGGGTGCCATAGAGGGGTGATTTTAAGGGCCTGTGACTGACAGGAACCCACAAACATTAAAACACAACATGATAACCAAAAATGTCTAGCGGCACTTGTGACATAAAATGTCATACTTTGTGACAATGTCTGTAATAACTAAATTCAGAAGCTTCTGAAATAGTCTGTCCCTGGTGGCTCGATGGGTAGAACATGGTTTGGGATGTGAAAGTCTCCCACTTTGAATCTCAAGCCAGCCTGGTGTGTCCTTGAGCAAGACACAGTGGTAGTTGCCTGGGTGCTGCATGTGACTGCCCCCCTCCCCCCCGGCACAGGGGCGATAGGGTTAAATGCAGAGAATAAATTTCATTGTAATGTGTATGTACTCAATGACAAGAAAGCTTCTTCTTTCACACGGTAAATAATGTTTTAAATGCATCGGTGGATATTAAGGCTGTATTTTTCCTATCCTGTTCATTTCTATTTTTACAGCAACTGCTAAAAGCTGTATAACCAAAAACTGTTCAGTGTTGAACTCAAAACGCTCACCTGGTTCACACTTCTTGCAGCATTTCTTGTCTTTAAGATACTCGTTGTCTTTACAAGTTGGCACTGCTAATGCAACCTGAAAAGCAAGTTAACATCTGTAATTAAACATGCTGGTCTTCAAAAACCCAATAAACTGTAAAAGGAAATAAATATGTAAATTGCCATAATTGTAGGCATCTTGATTATAAACACACTCAAAAGTTGGTTTGAAGTTATTTTGTAAGTCATCCTTATTTGTGTGTTTACTAAGCTGTCCACCGTGACATATTTCAGAAAACTTTAATTGTACACAGTTGGGTGCTGCACTTACAGGACCATCTGTTCTTAACGGGGCAGAGACATGATTTAAGAATGTTTGTCCAGCTCGGTGAGTAATAAAAACGCTTCTTCACAGCTGCTGGCTCCAAACATGCCTTTCTGTATTTGTACTGTTATCATGCATGCTACATGTGGTTGGGTGGAACTGAAAAGCCAGTCAGAGCCCCCAGATAGTCACTGAGGGGCCAGTGACACAGCTCCAAATGTTGTCTGTGAAGTATATATGTAACGTGTTGAAGTTTGAGTCGTTTTAAAATACAGACTAAGGATGCCCCAATCCAGCTTTTTTGGGACTGACAGTAGTAACCCAACACTTTTTTTCCTTTTTGAAAAACATATTAAATTCCTACATAACCAGTCATGTAATTCTTATGTGACAAAGTAAAGTGTTATTCATGTTTTATTTCCCAATAATTAAAATAAACTTTTAATTTATTTTTAATGAACAAAATTAAGTGCAAAACAGGTATTTTTGAATTACCATTGAATAACAATTAACTTGAAACATTTAAATAAATTACTTAAAAAGGTATTTTATTAATAATACATAATAAATATAGATATTAGGTTGGTTTCTGTATACAGTAAATTTGTTTTGTTATGTTAACCTAATGGTAAATTTAGTAATTTAGAATATTCCTGAAAACGTGGAAATTATTCAGGTCAGTCATGCTCTGACCCAGGACATTAATGCCTTGTATAAGTAACTTTCTGATGCATAGCTCTTGTTCAGTATCTGTGATAAGGTTTATATAAGTTAGTGTACACTGGCTGCATTCTTTGAAATTTTCAAATAAATTAAGTGTTTCTTTTAATTTCACAAAGTTTTTCCAAAAAAAACAAAAATAGCAAGCCTGTACGTTTTGTGGAAGAAAATGATTTCTTAGCTAGTGGTATAGTTTTGCACTGTTACATAAATGAAGGGCAGTATTATATACTATATTATATACAGCATACATGTTGCAGATTCCAGTAGTGTGAGAAATTTCCTTCCATACATCCATGATCCAACTGCTTGCCCCTTGCAGGGTATCAGAAATTCCATGATCGCTAAATTGATTATAGAGATACATCTGTTCACAGATCACAAACTAACATTAAATGGCAGATTACAGTGATGGACACCAAGATTTTAATTGGCATAGCACAGACCTGAAACTTAATTGTTTCTTATTACTTATACATATATTTCATACATCACGATAAAACATTTTGATGATTAAGTGTAAATATTTTCCCACGGCTGTTCTCTGTATTGGTGTTCATAATTTTACATTCCTTGAATCTGTCCCATCATTTGTTAAACTAACGCCAACATCATGGCAGTTTTCCTCACCATTTTCTTTCTTTTATTTAGCATATATTTGTTACATTTTGATTCACTGAAAAAACACACAATTTTACAAAAAACAGGTCAATCAAGATTAACGAGGAAATGCAGGAGGATCAGAACATTAGTTAATTGATACCTTCTGAAAAGCAAATGATGGTTTGTTACTGAAAAAACCTGACATTTCTAATGAATCCATAAAACAGATGGGCTGTGTATAACGGGGTGGTTCTGTCAAGGCTCAGACCCACTCTGAGTTCACAGCCAGCACAAAATTACTGCAGAAAATTAGGCTGTTGAGCTGAGGTTTTTTTACTGGACTTACCACCACTATACATCCGCTACATGTGTTCCACCATTACTACTTTGAATAAGGATCATGAATAGTGAGAGACAGATGTTGTCTCAGCTCATCTGTACTCATGGAGTAGCAGAACGAATATGTATAGACCTTCTGGAAGGCCAGGTCAGAGTCTGGACTGGTGGTAGGCCCTTTTCCCCAAATCAAAAGCTGTATAACTAAGGCTTAGAACAAAAACCTTTGCAAACTGTTCTCAAAATTCAGCTTGCTGGTGTGCACACACACAGAGCATGACTGACAGGCTTACCACCACCAAAAAGAATATTTCTTAAAATCTGGCAAACTTTTATCTGTTTCTATTCTGATCTTCCTCTGTTCTGCCACCAATGTCTTACTTTTTTCTCTATACAAGATGCATAACTGTGTACAGAACTGAATAAAAAAATTACAGACCATACTCATTAATTTTTGCTTTACAGATATACATGCAGTACATATTACACACAACCAGCTGGGTCCCATTGAGTTCTGCGTACTTTCATAATAGACAAAAGAAAGTGGTTATTCGTTCTGTGCATTTTTAATGTGGCAAAAAAAAAGAGACAGATGCTAAAAATTCCATGATGGGGCACAGCTTGTAGTCCCACAATATGTCATGGAATTCTAGCCTTTAATTTTTTTCGGATGTGGTATCAAGGGATTTTGTTTTCCAACAACTTCCTTCTTTTAGGTATGACCCTTCTACCAGCAGTACAACGCTGTTGCGTTGTCCAGGTAGTGAAACCTAGAACCTCAAAGCTGAAACAGTCTTACAACATATTATTAAGATTCTTAGGGCAGTCCATTTCTGCTTCATAGTTGCAGTTTGTTTTAGATTACTCCTCTTCTGGCAGACATTTAGCAAATATATATTCAGTTACTTTTGAGTAGGTCAAACTTAATTTTATCATGTTATGTATGTATATGTTTTTTGATGCAAACAATTTTGCTTTAGGCTGGACGTAAGAAGGTTACATGTGTACCATTCGCCTCTTTCAGCTCCCCTTCATTTGACAGTTATTAACTGCAGATCCACACATGCTGCGTAGCCTCACTGTGACACTGCGGCCTGACTGCCTGGGACCGCACATCAATGTAACTGCGAAATAACAGTTCAGATTTAAAAGTCTTACCAAATAAAGGAAACCAGCAGAAATGCAGAACGCCTTATTGTTTTTGCTACAGAGCATGGAGACGTAATTACGTGACATTCAGTGTTTTTCTCCACTAAATATACAAAAGCATGGTTTGTAACGCCCTAAATAATTACATGTTATACATTTTCAGAGCGCAACTGAGAATTTTGAACCCAGATCGGCTAGAAAAACATATATTTTTTGTTCCTCTGTGGTTTGATAAAGAGCATGAAAAGTGAAACAGGTTGAAAAATTTGTTCTTCTCAATTTTTAAAACCCTATGCATATTTACATCACTGACACTAAATCAGTTCAGTTTTAATTTACGTTACGTTAAGATACCCAAACACTGACTCTCTGGTGTAAAAAAAAACAACTACTGAAGAGATACTACCAGTATTTTCTAAAGGTTGGAAAGAGCTGAAAAACGAGTGTTTATCTGCATCACTACTAGGAAAGAAAGGCAAAAGGCTTGGCATGGTGGGAAGGACAGATGCCTTGGTGATAAGACATGTAGCATATTTGCATAACTGCCACAACCTTTTCATTCTTGCCAGGTACAGTAAGTTGAGAGCTGATAATATTTATTTTATAATGGATGTTTCACCCATTATGTAGGAGCTGGCTTGCAAAGATTAGTAAGTAGTAATATGTGATTTTTTTAGCTACAAATATTCCATGGTGACAGATGATAAAACATAAACCTTATAAGGAATTTAATTTTGCTTTAATGCCAATTCAGAAAGTAGCTACAAAGTCAAACAAGTTGTCAATGTTATAAGCAGGGCACACTATCAAAAACCATATTTATACTTTTAATAATTGCATACTCTTGTTTAAAGTTAATATAATGTTGCAAGTTTTTACTCTGGCACCTGACATAATAATAATAATAATAATAATAATAATAATAATAATAATAATAACACATGAGAAAAAATAAAAAACGTGAGCTCTGTTTCATCTGAGTTTTAAACATGAACGACCTGGGCTCCACTACTCGGCCCCATGTGGACTGAAATGAAAATTGTCACTAAAACTGTAACGGTGACTGCCGGAAAGCAGTTATTATGAGAGTATGCCAAATACAATATATCGATATCTAATAATAATAATAATAATAATTATTATTATTATTGTTGTTCTTGTTGTTATTGATGTTGATGATGGTGTGCACATACAACAACAGCAATCCCATCACATATACCATACAATGCGCACTATGCTTCTGTCGATGGTGCCTAACATACTGTACGTATACTGGAGATGTACATTAAATTAAACAAAAACTTTATATTTCAAATGCACTCAATTACAAAAAAATACTACGTTCAAAGCTTTTTTTTTTTTTTTTTTTAATCAAAAAAACAAGGTTGTGCAGTAAACTGTAGTTTCACGCACGCGGAGGGGAAAAGTGTAGTTATTCAAAAATGTGGAAGCATGAGCCAATTTAAACACCGGACGACTACCAAAGTTAAATACTTCGGTAGACTTCACTGGACAAGTATGCAAACAACTGGAGTCATCTGATGTCTTCATTTTCAGTAAACTGTTAAAGGACTCACCACACGTAGCATATAATAATGAGAACCAGCAACCACACTGAGCAATAAATGGCAAGACAGTCACCACAAAACCAAGTTGAAAGACAAAGTTGCGTCAGATAGAGGATCGGTGGCTGGAAAGGCTTCTACACACACCAAGCTCAACTAGTTACACTTAGTGGATACACAGAAGTAAACAACTTATCAAACAAATAAAAAATAAATGTAAAATGCACACATTGGTGTACACACGTTAGTCTCTCTTACTATATGTACATACAAAACAAACGTGATACACTCGTCACTGTATGTATTGAAGTATTATATATGCAATCACAACAACGAATGCAATGAATGTGGAGTCGCAAACATAACCAAATCACCTAACCTGACTAACTTACCTCTACGTAAAGAGCAATGATTAAGTGTGGGATCCAGACACGGAATATCCAAATGGTTGTAAAATCCACTCTCATGTCTTCGGAATTTTAACAAAAGTTTCCAAAGCTTAACGGTACCGAATCGCGGCAGCAGGCTGTCTCCTGTCTTGTCGTGATTTCTCTATGCTAAGAGAAAAGGGATGGCGTCCTCCGAGCGCAGCAGTTGCAGACTTTGCAGATCTCATACCACTCTCAGAATGCATACCCCCTGATATGCGCTCTCCCACGCACAGTGAATAAACCCCGTCTCCTCTTCTCACTTATAAGACGCCCTGTGCTGTTGAGGAACATGAGAATTCCGCAAGCTCCTCCCACACGCGCTAATAAAGTGCCAGAAGGTCCACGGCGCCACACAAGTACACTGTGTTTAATATAACTTTGTGGGGACCTGTCAGCAGTGACGGAGTGCCGTGGTGCGCTGTTGGTGTTAACAGAATACGATTTCACAGCATCTCTGACTTTACACTCACTGCCTGTTTCCTCTTAAACTGTGTAGGCCTGGTTTGTCAGTCCGTCTATATCAAAACTTTGGTGTACATACTTTCTTTTACTTTATGATAGTTATTTCAAATAGTGTGGGAACAAAAGCATCCCAGGGTGGTTTTAACATATTTGTGACGAAAGTACATGATTCTTGTGAATGCTACCCAAAAAGCAAAATGCTTATGTCAACATCACACGATTCATCCTTGGCCCAGTGCACGATATACTGCGTATGTAAGTGTTGTACATACTGCAGGAATGTTTATATAGCATGCAACTATGCACTAAAATGGGTCTTTTAGAATGCACTAAAATGGGTCTTTTAGAATGCAGTTTATTTACGTTCATTTTAACACTAAAAATGTTAAAAATGAATGTAAATAAACTGCATTCTAAAAGACCCATAAAATCAAATAGATGCTAAGTCAATAATAGAAAAACTTGCATAATTTTAGGCTAGGTCTCAGAGCAAGCGCTAGAACATGACCTAGTGGAAAGCTACTGTATTGTGTTTATAATACAGCCAGGTTGTGCAGATGTTGTGTGCAACACAAAGGTCATGCTTTTCTCTAAATTGATGCAGTGGAGTGACAGATAAGGTAAGGTGAAGAGGATGAGGTGCTCTGCAGGAATGCACAGTTGCCAGCAATAAATACTGCACAGAAGGAGAAGGGGAGGTGGTGCTGGACATCATCAATACTGCATAAAGCTGCATGGCTGATTATACAAAAAAAAGAAACTATTTCATGATATATGATGTAATGGAGTGACAGTGAGAAACGGCAAAGTGTTAATTTTGTAATTTTTCATGTAATTTTGTAATTTTTCATTTTCATTTTTCATTTCTGAGAATTGTCAAAGATTATGTGTGATATTAAATTCAAAAAATGTGTTTTGCATAGGCCAAGAAAATACAGATTTGCTAAATAAAGTTGAGACCCTGTGTTCATTAGCCTACCTCGAGGTAATTTTGTTGCCGTTATGAACTTTATTTTATTACGTAATGTGGTCAGCCACTTATGAGAGCAATTAATTTTGAATAGATCACATTGCATTCCAGTGAAAGCTATGTGTGGCCCAAAGCCAGCAGGCTTACAGTCTCCACCAGACTCTAACAGACACCCACACCCTCAGTGATCTCTCCACAGTCGAATGGAGCTGGTTTAGGCAATAAAAATGTTTCTTTTAAATAACTGTTGCATCAAGAGCATGAACAGAACCCTGACTCTCAGGATTTCTTTTTCCCTTCACCTTCCACCCCCCCACTCAGAAGTCACGTCAGCTGCTATGCAAATTATGCCCACACATTTGCCATTTCCCAGCGGCGTAACATGCCCTGGCTGCCCAGATCATGTCAGGAACGGACTGTTTCCCTGACACACCAGAATATATTTCACATAAAGTTAATGTGTCCTTACAAGGCAAAGAAGCTGGTTACTTACAGTATTTCTGTGGAGTAAAGGAAAAGTAGGTTTGCATGTTGTATATTTAACTCAAGCTGTAATGTGGCCTGTAGGTAAACAATTCAAACTTTTTGCTGGAAAGTAAAGCCAGTAAAACCACAACACAACTTTATGTATTCAAACAACGAGTAGGCAGTCACATTAATTGAGCATTTTTTTTTTTGTTTCTGATTCCACAAGCTGTCAGCTGTCCAACCTCCACAGAAATAAGGACAAAACAACTGACAGTGTTATGAAATTACTTTTACCAAATGTAGATTTAAATTAGGCTTTATTATGTACTGTGCTAGAGTTTTAAGTTATGTACCAAAATCTGTATATTTTCTTGTGGTTCAGTAACCACGATCAACTGGACACTGGACAAAGTAAGCTAACGTTCTGTTGTGCTGAGCCAAGGTGGTATCTTCTGGTAGCACAGCTGGAACTGGTTAAAAATAAATAAATAAATAGAAGTCTCCAAGTGATTTCATAATAGTGCTATTTTCCAGACAGTTTCTAAAGGATATCTGCATACACTATTATTGCTCAATCAAATGCTGAAAAGAAAAACTGAAACATGACACCATCATAGCCATTCACATTTTTTGGAGAACTACTAAGACTCAACGTTCTTGTCAGGAGCTGTTAAGAAGCGCACTTACTTAAGCAGTCATTGTTGACTGTTTAAAATGAAACATGGAGGTGTGCCGTATTAACTCAGTCTGATTACAAAACAGTATTACACATCCTATTGGTACAGTATAATTCCAATACTCATCAAATCTATTTTACTTTTTGAACAAACACGAGGAAACTTTCTTCCTTCATCTTTTTCCAATGTTCCATATTTCATTCTGCACATTGAGAGCCTCAGTGTAGTTAATTCCCACTTTGTTGAAACAAGGTCTTATGGGGAAATGGATGCAGACTGCCTCTATGTTGTTACACCCCTCAAGAAGAGGAAAGTTAGGGGCTATACCCACTATACACAGGAATACCTTACCATCTGTTTGGAGCTTTGTGGTTCTTACTAAGTTGTCAGAAGGAATTTTCACAAGGTCATCATTATACTTAACTGATCATATGAAACATAAATATAATTACCGCCACTTGAAGATTACGAAAAGTTAACGCACGAGTCGTGAGACTGAAACAGAATCACGGTACACAGCATGCCAGATGTCTGTGACATCGCAGGACTCTCGCTCACAGTAGTCCAGGTAGTAACCTGCAGCAATGCATGTGGAGAGGTTTAATTTTTAATGCAAGCAATTAAAGAGTGAGTTCATAGTACAAACAGCAACATCTCCGAGGTTTGTTTTCCCTCAACAAATTCAAGTGGCAAAAATTCATAGTGTAGACCACAAATGTCAAACAGAAACGTGTTTGTGTATTCAATAATTATGGTTTACTGCACAGAGTTAAAAAATATATTATTTGTTCCAAACAGTAACTTCACTAACCAGCAACTCCATTTGCAGTTCACCTACAACATATTCTTAAAATATTATCTTCATACTTTAATTTAATACTGTGGTAAAATGAATTTCATTTTGCGAGGTTTCAACTTTAATATGTTTTGAATTGTTTGCCAATAACACACAAGTAAAAAAAATAATAATTAAAAAAAAATAATAATTAAAAAAAAAAAAAAAAAAAACCCTTTTTGCAGGACTAAAGCACGGGAAGCACTCAGCAAAGACCAACGTGAAAAACCTGAAGGTTAACCCCAACGCAGAGCACAAGCGACAGATTGTGAGATTTCGGGAAATCAACTCTCCTGGCCCTTAATAACCACTGTGCGATTTTGCACACATGAATGAATCTAAAAGAAGGAAGAAAAACAGCACAGAGTACAGAGGCCTGATATTAAAAGCCTATTGATCTCTGTTTTGGTATGGAAGCGGCTATGTGCTATGCAAGTCTCAAAGGTCTCAAAGCCGTAAGATGTTGTTACAGGTTTAATAAAAATATGGAAATATAAGAAAAGGGGGGGGGCAAGGTTCCACTAGTTCCAATACCGTTTCCTCATGGTCTTGAAGATTCTCCGTATTACTGGATTTGTGGCTTTTAGACATTGCAATTACTCAACCTAGCCTTTATCAGTGACTTTTTCAGGCACAGTTTTGTGGATGTGGTTTTATTAACACGGAGCCAAAGAAACTAAGCTAAACTAGTGTTTCAACTTCTTTGGTTGGGTAGTAAAATTCGCAGCTCAAAGAAGCTGCGTTTACACTGGATTTTTATCTTGTAAAGCTACATCAATAGTCATTCAAGAATCTGTCATAGACTTGAGCTTTTATTTTAGTTTAATTTGCATATTGTGCAACAGCAAAGAATGTTTTTGTACACCTGGAATGCTATCAACGACATACTAAATATTTAACCTTCATGCAAATTTTATTCTTTTTTCAAGCAATCACTCAGTCAATAATTTACAGCCAGACGATTATGACTCATTGATCATACACAGAACTGACTGCAGAAATATTTCAGATGGGCTGTTCTTTTCCAACCTATGAACTTTGGATCACTGATCCTTGTTGCTGGAAAAAAAAAAGTAAAATGATTGGGATGCATTTGCCAAGAGGTCTGTTGTATTGCGATTATGATCTACACCTGCCGGAATTGCTAGCCTTGGACCAAGATTCACGCTGATACCTGTACCAGGAGTACCAGTGTTGATAGTGCTGCTTTAGATGAATTTCATTGCCATTATAAATGAAGATTCCATTAGAATGAATATGCATTTAAAAAATAACAGCACAAAGTATACAAGTATTCTGTTTTTATTTTTCCAAGACAGCAATTTCAAATTTACATATTATGGATATCATTAGATCAGTATATTATACAGTTATTTACTTTTAGAACATATTCAAAAAATTAAAATAGAGTAAAGAAACCCAAATATAAACACCCACTTTCAAGAAGAAAAAATAAAACTATGCATTAGCGAAAAAACACTGCAACGGAGAGCACAGACAAGACAAGTAACAAGGGAGTTTTACGGTTCGTTTGTAAAAGGTGAGAACATCGGCAAAACAAACACAAAAAGTTTGCAGGGGGGGGGGGAAATCAACAGCAATTAAGAGAAGTGCAAATTTCTTTGGAGTTGTGGAATAAAGAAACGTAAAAAAAAAAAAAAAAAAAAAAAAAAAAAAGAAAAAAAAGACACCAGTAAAACAAAAAGAAATTAACAAAAAAAATGAAGGCAAAAAAAATGAATTAAATTAATAGGTCCCAGGCCACAGAGGATGATGGGTAATCCTCTGACCACATCACTTCTTTCGCTGGAACACATTCGCCAGCATGGCGCCCGAGGTGGTCAGCTGACCCATCTTGCTTAGGAATTTTGTCTTGGCATCTTCACCAACAAGGCTCGCTGCTATCGACATCGATCTATAGGAAATGAAGGGGGGGGGGGGTTGGTGACAATCACTAACATGGACATATGGAAGGGGGGGTTTTGACATTGTATGTA
>JABJVR010048983.1:6794-23033 GCA_025773905.1 Chitala chitala | reverse complement strand
CTGGGATGGGCTCCAGGCTTCCCCGCAACCCTCACCAGGAATAAGCGGTTAAGATAATGGATGGATGGATGGATGGAATAAAGGAAAGTTAAAAGTGAGACTCTTCTGCTTTATGATTGGTAACACAATTATAATCCACACGTTATGATGTGATTCTATCTGTAGAATTATAGCAGAAAATGTATGGATAATTCAGCAAGGTGTTTAATTCAAACCTATTATGATTAATTGTATTTGAATTTTAATAATTAAAGAATAGCAGGAATAATAAGAAATTATACTTAAGCAGTGACTTGAGTGATTAACAAGAAATTGATTAAAATATACCATATCTGTTGAAAATGTGAAAAAAAGTAACATCATAAGTCTTTGTCGTGGTTTTGTAATTCTTATTTAAAATGAATAAAGCTTCCTGAAAATTACTGGATTGACACAGTAATTATACAACAAAGTCAATGCTTAACTGACATTAAGATTCAATTAAAAGCAGAAATTGGCTGCAGCAAAAACCTGCAGCCACTGGGGCTCTCCAAGACCATGGCTGGCCACCCCTGGTTTAAAACTTTACGCCGTTATATGTTGAAAATTACATATTTTAAAATTTATCAGTTCACCTAATAGCCTGGTTACACTGGTTCATATTTCACACATGGTCAGTAGATTTTATTTCACAGAGCCCTGCATATCTCAAATATCATCACATTACTCACTGAGTGTAACGTCTTAGACTGGGTATAAAACTACAGTAAAATTATTCCATCACCATATGCAGACTTGTCCAAAGCTTGTAGCGAGCAGAGGGCAGCTACATTAAGTCCACACCAGCCATGTGACTGTGGCACCCCTCCCTTTCTAGGGACTGTTCCTCCTCAAGACAGAAAACAGCAAAAAATCTCCTCTTTGTGCAAGAAAAACAGTAAGCAATAGTGGAATATATAGAGGAAACCCCTTCATACAAGTTTACTTGGCCCATCACTGTGCCTAGATGGTTTATTTTTCATTTAAATAAATAAAGGATCAAGCCCTTCTCTAGGTGATTCAGTATGGTAACCATGTAATCAGAACCCATCACCGTTAGCTTCCCTCACAACTGAGTAAGTGTATAGTAAATGACACGGATTTATGACTTTCCTAGTGCTTACAATACTGTTTGCATCTGACAGCACAATGAAAAAGATCCAGTTTTCTGACCACGACTGGACACTACAAATACTTGGATGTGGCTCGTGAGCAGCCGCTCAGTTTCCCAAACTTTAATGTCGATGTGTTGATGCTGACCTGCTCTGAACAAAATGCAAAAGCAGTTTGTCAGTGTCTCTCTGGATGATGTCTTCATTGACTCATTTTGCACTGAAGAATATGTGGGATATGTTTGTGCTTTAGTACAATGACTGCTAGAAAATAAATCATGTGAAACTAGAGAATTTTGAAATTCTGATCACGTCCTTCGCCATCCTAGGTCACACACTATCATTTGCCAGTGTGTGTGTGACCAGTGTCAGAATCTGGCTAAGATGACCAACAAATTACAATGTCTTTGGGTTCACCAATATTTGAATTTAGTTCCACTGTGGCTCCTCTGATAGAACTACTAAATAACTGGTGGCAAAAAATGGCTACAGTGCATATGTATGACACACAAGGTTCTTGCCTTGCTTAAAAGTTGTTTTAAATCAGCTATAATCCTTCAAAACCAAGATCCTCCTAAGGCCTTTTTGTGGAGGTGGATGCCTGTGTGGTGGGAATAGGTGCAATTCTCTCCCAACAAGTGGGAGATCCTCCCACTCTACATCCATGTGCCTATTATTCCACAGAGGCTGACACCTGCAGAGCAAAATTATGGCATGGAAACGGAGAATTACCAGCCGTAAAACTGGTCCATGAGGAGTGGCGATGCTAGTGTTGGGGGGCTAATCATCCCTTATCAGTCTTTACACATCATCACAAACAGCAGCACTGGCAGTTGGCCCAATGACTAAACCTGTGTTGGGCCAAATGGATATTATATTTCACGAGATTTGATTTTATCATTGCTTACTGCACTGGGTCTAGGAACATTAAAACTGACACCACGTCAAGGCAAACTGAAAAATTTCCTGTTATTACCAAACCACAGACTATAATCTCAGAAAACAGCATAGCTGCTGCCTTACGATAGCCTGTCATCTATAACATATTATAAGGCAACTGGCAACATCAGCCACCTGTGTCTGCTCTGATAGAGAAACTGTATGTACCGCCAAACTTCTGCAAGCAAATTCTAGAGCTGTTTCTTGTTTTCCCTTTTAATAGAGTCTGATACCTCTCAAATACTGCGTCTTATGTGTATTATTGGTGGTCAACCCAGTTCAGTGAAATTACAAGCTTTGTAAAAGATTGTATTGGACACTCCTGTCAAAAACCATCCAAGTTACATCCTGTAGGAATGGCACACCTCCTAGGTAATCTTTGAGACCCCTAGCCAAACATTGTGGTGGATTTTATCACTGACCTTCCAAATTTTTATGACAGAATATTATAAGTTATGATGATCTTAACCTATGGCTATCGTCTGGAATCTAATGGCAAATTTGAACATACAAAATAGGATTTCATACTTTTTTTTTTTGCATTTATGTTTGCCTGCAGTAATCAGTTGGGTTGGAGTTTATATGCCCATGGACTGAATATACCCAAAATTTTTCAGTCTGCTTATCTAAAGTCAAAATTCTTCAGTCAGCTGACACCATTTCAGTGTTACCTTGGGTATGAACCCGCACCTCCTGCAAAGGAAGACAGGTAGTCCCTGCTTTCCTCGTCTTCAAATACCTTTATCGTTAACTGTTCCCATTATGTTTCTAAAACTCGAGAGGGTTAGTTCTAGGTCCATCTTACTCACTATAACCATATACCTAAATGAGAATATTTGGTTTACACAAGACCCAAATATTCCCAAATCTTTAATAAGCAAAGGGACGGCTGCTTGATACAGTTCCCTGGGAGGCATTCAGGCCATTGGATCATGCAAGGATTCCAGAGGACATCCTAGACCTTTCAGTCATTTTGCTGTCCATAGCAACCATCCACACTGCCCAAGACTATGGTTTCAAAGTTACTGCCTAAGGTTGTCCTAGTCTCTGCTGGATCAACATCCAGATGTTGTCAGTTCTTAAATGTGTGGAACTGTGCTGGACTGGGAGGGGCCAGGTCTTACAATGGCCCAGGACCACAGTGTTATTCCAGTTTATTTCCAGTAGAGGGAGTGTGTGCGTCTGATTTTCACATGATAATTCACAGCTTTGTCCTGTTTCGTTTCAGTTTTTAACCTGGTTGATGTGAAGGTAGGTGCTCAGTCTTTGAGTTTATTGTTGGGAAATTATTGAGTCATTAAGCATTGATTGTAGAAATGTGTTTTATTTTTGCAGATGCATGGTCTGTTCTTACAACTCATCAGATATTATCGAATGTTTACCGGCAACAGAGTTCATTTGCATTAGAATCTAACATTCCTTAGAGGATTGCTGGGTTTGCATAACATCATAAAAAGGACTGGATTAAAACTTTATTATTTATAACCTTTAGATGTAAGGAACATTTAGGGAGGCAGATGAATTTGTGCTGGGGGCTGTTGATGCATTCTCATGAATGGATAAAATAGATCAAAATGAAAAGAGGTGAAATGAGAACCGTTCCGAAGCACTCAGACGGGTGAAATCATTAGCAAAACAATAACAACATCAACATCTAGACTAATTGTAACAACTGATTACACCATGCTATAAGAATTTTGTCTTGGGTCAACCTTGAGAATGTTTACTGTCATCACAAAACCTTCTACCACTTCATAAAACTGGACAGGGATTCACAGGTTACACTGTAAACTAGTCATATTTACACAATTAATCATAATAAAATAAGTACTTAATATTTTAAATATATTTTTTGTCATGGGCACTGTAACCCAATAAACCTTTATGTAAAACCCACAAAATGAGACACAAGATATGAATTCTAAGGATGATTTAAAGATGTGCATTGATTGAGTAGGAATTTTGTTAAATGAAGACATGGGTACTTTTATTTATGTACCTTGGAATCAAACGAAAGCATGGCTAATGAACAGTGTCATTACCCTAGTTGAAAATGCCTACTTGATGCAATAGTTCTGCTCATAAAATTGTGTCTTATTTGGATCAATTCAACAATGAAATGTATTATGAAATAAAACTCAAATTCACATAAAAATATGCACCTGAAAATTAGCAAAAGAACACAGCCTACTGATGACGATGGATATTATGCATTCATGTACCCAACCACTCATCCTGGACAGGATCACGTGGTACCTTTCCCAGGTAGCTTAGGGGCACAAGTCAGAGCCCATCACAGGCCGTGCACAGACATGCACCTGTGCACACGCGTAGACATGCTCACACACACACACACACACACACACACACACACACACACAAATTATGACTTAGAGTCTCCAATCCAACTAACCTACATGACTCTGGACTGTGGGAGGAAACACACACCCATTGAGTCACAATATATATACTATAAATATTGTACCTGCCAAGAAGTATACAGTATATGAATCCAACGGCAATTTATATTGTAACAGACCGAGGGAGCAGGTGCGTTTCAACCCTGGGTTGCCTGTGCACAAGACAAGGGATTAGTCTGCCAAGCCAAAGACTCAAGTCTTTAGCTCCAGGAGCCAACCAGTCTCTTGTCTTCGACTCCTGGGGGTGACGTCACCATCGCTGCAGCTGACCTGCCGCCCACGGTGGTAGCTACACTACCCCCTCCATAGCCCGCTACTCAACCTCGTTTGTATTCCAGCCAAAGCATCTCATCCCACTTCTGACACCAGCGTAACACACAGAGGGAGCAGGCGAATTTTGAACCCAAGGTCGCCTGCACAGAAGACAAGGGATTAGCCCGCTGAGCCAAAGACTTTAGCTGTGGGAGCTAATCGGTTTCTTGTCTTTGACCCTTGGGGGTGATGTCATCGTCACTGCAGCCGACCTGCCGCCACCCACGGCGGTCGCAACAATATTATAAAGCCAAAAATCACTTTTTTTCTCATCATTTTAGCTACAAGTTTAATACAACATTTTATTGACTGTAACTCATACACAAAAATATTAACAATCTAAAAGAATGTGTCATTGTCCATTGTTTTATATTAGCCGGTTCTAACAATATAAAAGGTCAAACAATCCACTGGAAAGCTATTATCTACACTGAGTCCACTCTTGAGTAATTTTTTTTTCCCAAAATTTTCAGTTTACCTCCAAACCTGACTTTGTCATTAGTATGCTAAAATAAATGATTAGGTACCGTTTTGAAGCTATCTATGGAAGTTCATTATAATAAAATTTTGCTAATTACAATGCAGACGTTGATTTTTTCATGTGTTTCTGAAAATATACATAGAACACAGTTTACGATTTGCTTAAGTATTTCTTTCTTAACACAAGCTAAATAAATATGTATTTATTTTGTATATTTTGTATAATATAACATCCAACATGCGAACATTCATAGATACAGACAAAGGCCGCTGTAAGTTCAATTTTTGTTCGGAGAAAGAAACTGGGGAGTCACAGCTAAAAAATTTTACGTGCTCGACTCTCCAGTCAGGTATGGCATTTGGCTGCTACATATGCCGGACAGGACATACACGTACGTGTACACATACGTCGAAATGCTCTAAGATTTATCATGATTTATCGTGAATTATCCAGTACATCATGTATCGATCATGGTTGGTGAAAAGAGTCAGGCCAGTGATGTTAGTGGTAGTGCTAAAAAGCAGCAAGGCATCTCAATGGAAACAAATGTGGTGATAATTATTATTATTATGTAGGAGTTTTGAGGGAAAAATAAATGCAAGAGGCGATTGTTTTGTCAACCAATCCGAAAACGGGGACTTTAATGCTTTTCAGTCAACAAGGAAAAAAGAACACTTGGCGCAAAGCCCATACGAGATAAACTGTTGCCTTCCTATAAAGGGCAGTCAGTTTGGTGAGTTTGTTTTTATGGTAGCCTCTACAACTATATTATCATAATAATATAATTATTAGTGTCATTGTTATGGGCAGCATGGTGGCGTGGTGGTTAGCACTGTTGCCGTGCACCTCCAGGCCTGGGGTTCAATTCTGGCCTTGGGTCTGTGTGCGTAGAGTTTGCATGTTCTCACTGTGCTTAGTGGGTTTTCTCCAGGTGCTCTGGTTTCCTCCCACAGTCCAAAAACATGCAGGTTGGCTTGATTGGTGTGTGTGTGCCCTGTGGTGGGTTGGCACCCTGCCCTGTGCCCTATGGGCTCCAGGCTTCCCTGTGACCCTCACCAGGAATAAGCAGTTAAGATAATGGACAGATGTTATTACAATTCATTAACATAATTTATGCCTTTTTGTTCTTTTTATTGTGTTTTTAGGATAAGATAAACATTTTATATTTTAATCCAACTTTATTATATAACTAACACGCTGTAGGAATGTTTGGTAGGACCACATGTTAAGTGTTCATACAAATTACAAACTTACGAACAATTCACCTTACGAACGGCCTCTCGGAACGTAACTCGTTTGTTAGCTGGGGAGTGTGTACACCAAATGGGCAGTGGTTTAATGTAACAAAGTACTGTAATAGTATTTCATTACTGTACTTTAGTATTTTTGAGGAGTATGTGTACTATACCTCAGTTTTTAAATTTCAGCCGACTTTTACTCCAGTACTTTTCTTAAAGCAAATGTATACTTTTATTCCAATACATTTCCCACTTGGCATTTTCGTTACTTTGTACTACTGCAAAAAAAAAAGAACACACTCCCAAAGTTTCAGTTTTCAGCCTGTAAATTCAGGATAAAAAGCTCAAACAGGTCAAAAAAGCAGCAGAAAGAAGCTGTCATGGAAGCAGCAGCATCCTCCTCTATCAGCAGTGATGCTGCCCCAACACCTGCTATGTCTGTTAGCATAACTTCACCAACACCTCCTGCTTTAATCGAGTCAGACCACCTGTGGCCATATCTCCAGGAGATGTTCTCTTTTCTTGGAGTGAAGGATTCGTCATATCGAATTATGTGCCTCCTGTGCTTGCCAAAAAGCACTGAAATTCTGGCATTCAAAAACTCCCTGTCCAACCTCATGAAACGCATATGTTTTTTGTTTCAATTTCAAGTGATGCAATAATTAATAATTTGGCAAAGGAGGAATTATAAAATACAAATTTGAAATTCAAATCTTGACTGCTTTTTAAACTACATACTTCTGCTTTTACTTTCAATACTTAAGTACATTTATTCAGAAACTACTTTTGATACATAAGTACTGTTAGTAACAGATACTTTCATACTTAAGTAATATAACAAAGGGTGACTTTTACTTAAGTAATTTTATAGTTAAATATCTGAGCTTTTACTTAAGTGTGGCTTTCAGGTACTTTATACAACACTGAAAATGGGTCTTTGAAAGGGGTTGCTGAGCGGTCTTCTGTCTTTAAATATGTGAATGGAAGAAGAGAGACCACTTGGCCTGAGAGAGTAAGCCTTAGTGCACTTGAGGCCTTTTCACTTAAATAAATCTTTGTTTTCTAAACCGGAACAGCAGTCATAAAGTGCACTGCATCCTCATACAAGATATTTTTTTAAATCTGAAATGAAGAAAACAGTGATATGAAAAAGAAGGAACATCCAATGTACGTCTATCATTCAAAACCTGTTAAAAAATTACAAATTTTGCATGACTTTGTGGAAATGGACATCGAGAAATTCTCTCCAGCATATCGATACCTGCTCTCTCACCTGCAGCACCATGGCGTCTGTCCTAGCTGCTAAACTTGCATGAGAAATGCTGTGGATTCTGGGAAACATTTACTATTATTATGTTTGCTTTTGTAAATCAGGCTCCCACCAGCTGCTGATGCGTTAAATGTATCACAGTCGCAGTGGAAGATCCCCTGCTTGGATATTAACCCGGCAGAATATGGAAGCGTCTACTGGGCAGGGAGAACAGTGCCAGTGAGAGTGACCCCACTGAGTGCTTTCCACAGTGGAGCAGCTAATATTTGTGTGTAGTGTGTGTACAGTTATTAAAGAAGGCAATCGTGAGCTTCCAGCAGACCTCTCGTCTGGCTCTCCTATCACCTCAGCTGTGGACCCACTGCTACTCGAAGTGAGGTTCCTTTAGCCTTCCAGCAGGTGGCACGGCACTGAAGGACACAGACGTGGAGACTGCCAGCCACTAGGTAAAATCTCAGGAGACGTCCTGCTGTGTTACCACTTTAGCATCTGGTCCTATAAAAACAAATCGATGTGTGAACGGGCAAAAAAGTATTTTGAATGCAAACTTCAACGGAGCAGCTGACAACAGATGACATAGTTTAGCTCTTTGTTCTTCAAAGAGGAGATGTGTGCCTGGCCCTCCTGATGGTGATTCAGCAGAAAATTACCACTTCTGTGATTAATTACTATTGCAGTGATTAATTACCATTCCAGTGAACAATTACCATTCCAGTGGTCAACTCTAAAAATTTATGGAACATTTATGGCAACACAATTCTCCGTGGAAATGCAGAAGTAACATTTTAAACTCTGAATTATGTAATTCCAGAGAACTGTAAAACCATTTTGTTTTTTTGGAAAAAAAATATGTAGTTGATGAAAGACAGCTTTGTGCAGAAGAGCTTAAGGGCTACTTGGACGTCCTGGTGGCTGGGAGATTTTCTTGAGACATCTCCAACTGATATCCTCTTTTGAAAATACCTCCTCTACAGCCTGAATTTTAAACTCATTCACTGAAAATGATCCAGATCTCAGAACCTGTGCACGAAAGATTAAATCTTCTAGCATGTTGTAGCCCTTCAGTAGGTTTGAAGTCAAAATTACCCTGGTGGTTGGGGGTTAATTTGTAATCAGCTGTCATGCCTAAAAGCAAGGTTGAGTGCCTGTTAGATACCGTATCTCAGAAACACGGCCTATAACAGCTGAAAGTGGGCATAATTTCTAGCCTTTTATTATGACACAGCCTATGAATACCAAACAGTGTGAGGAAGGCATATGAGTGTTAGTATGCATAATCCTGGCAGTTTACAGAGAGCCCACTGATCAAATAAGAAATCTGTTTACGCTGATGGATTGCATCTGGTCACAGGACAGAAAACGCCCACAAGTCAGCGTGAGAAAACGGTCTCGCCTTCCTCCCAGGGAGTCATACTGGATTAATTTAATCGTTTCGAAGTTCTTCGGAAAAGTTTTGCCCTGCCTGGGTGATGGAGGGAATGTATTACAACTCTAAGTTCCAGCTGTACTTAAGACAGTGAATTAACAGACTGGCTCATAATCATTTGCCCGCTGGCCTCGAACGGGCAAAACTCCTGGGACGTAACAATACAGTGATGGAGCTGTATCTGAGGAAAATGCACTTGGGTAAACAGAGGCAAAGCCAGGAAAAGGACAGGTGGGTGCTAAGTGTAGCATCTCACAGGCCTACGGTGCTGAGCGTCACAGGTGCTCAGAAAGGGAAAGGCGGATCACTGCCAGATACAACAAACATGCCTCGAGTTCTGAAGATGAACAAGAATACATTAGGAACGCAACCTTGCTACATTAACTATTCACAAAGTGTTTGTTTTCAGCGAGATAAGGCCCTTTGGCAAAACATAACTGTTTGGGCTAAAACGCTAATAGCGGATAAAGGATGATAATGGTGTGTAAAACGGCTAGTGGGAGTTCCAGGGTGCACGCGTGCTTTGCAACAACATTAACCCCCTCCGAAGCCCCCTGCCCGGCCTTTAAGTGGGAAGTGAGCAGGCATACCTGTTCTACAGCATTAGCATTACAGTCACAAATGCTTTCTGGGCTCTGGCCTCTAGCGTGCGTGAAGATGGTCTCACGTTCTGTCACACAGGCTGCGGCCCATCTGTTTCCACGGGCTGCAGCGTGTTTGTTTACAAGTCACCCCCGCCTGGTCACGGCGGCCACATGCAAGAGGTGTACGGTACATTAAATGTCGTGCAGAAACAACGAGCGTCCTCTGTACCGACGGGAAAAGGGCAGGTCTCAGCATCCTTTTACTGCAGACAGGCACAGGAGCATTCAAAAGCAGAGCTACGTACATAGCTGGCCTCCAGGTTAGCTTTGATGGCACGATGAGTACGCACTTGACGTATGTGCAGCTGGAATGTATGTGATCTGCTCTTCTGGCCGTGTCCATTAGTGTACCACTAGTCTGGGTCTGATGGCTTAACCAAGACCATTCATGTGTCCTACAGCAGGGCTTTTCATTTGGCAGCCTGTGTGCCCTATGCTGTAATTTTTACTGCCCAATTGACTGGTTCTTACTAATTAAAATAGATCATATACACAAATTAAAATAGATCATATACATACGTGACACTTGGATGGATCATTATTATGGTTATAATTGCATTTTCTCTAGCCCATCAGTGTCATCTAACAATTTAGCGCTGACTGGCTAGTACGCTGGCACACGGCCGCTGACATGTAACAGCATCTTGAAATGTTTGGCTCCTCGGCCGATGTGGTTTCTGCAATCTGGCCCCGAATATGAACTAATTGACAAGGCCCGCTGTACAGTATGATCCCTGTCAGAAAAGGCTCCCTTCCTCTGTGCACCACATTGTTTCTGATCCCCGATTTGACCTTTATCGTGAGCTATGAACTGCGTACAAACACCTCTCACATCTAATGATAGAAACAGCCTGTTTTTAATCAGTTTAGCGACCAAATTTGAACTGACTCCCCAGATAAGGTGCAGCACCGGTAGGAGTGCGATGCAATAGCGGTTTCCATGGGAACGACAACACAGAGGAACGACTCAGTCTGAATGTGCACGTTTGATCTGCATTTCAGTCACGAGCAACAGCTGTAAAGTATCATTGTCTCCAAATGGGCTTAGACTCTTTAATGCTTCCTCGATAAAGCTAAATTAAATTCTACCGCTATCATTAGAAAGGCCCCCCCAATAATGATTGCAGTGTTAGGAAACAGCCTCTGCATTCTGCACAGATAAAGAGGAGCTGTTTTAATTTCCTGTGAAGTTGCATGTCTACTCTTAGAGCTTCAGGGCTCTAGGCTTGCACACTGTGCAATTATTCCATTTGAAGTTGGAACTCTGTCTGGCTAAGAACGACCACGTGTCATACGGTCTTTTTTCACATTTCGGTTAAAAAAATGTAAAAATTACTTCCTGAAATAATCTAAAAAACCCAACACTTGTATTTAATAAGAGACATTGGACTCAGAAATCACTTCCAGATACGTAACCTTCTACGGAAGGAAACAATGCTAACAGAAAAACTCGTCGTGTGAAATGCACAAATTTCAAAAGAGCCCAGAGATTTCAAAACAGTTAAGGACAGTTTGGAAAAGATGTAGTGAGAGAGATGGACAGGGATGAGAAGAAAAAAACATGTGTCTGCCTCGTTACACACACTACTGACTTTCAGCTTGCCTTTAGCTATCCCTCTAGCAAAGTCTTTGCTGCATCTGATTTAGACTCACACAGGGATTACTAGTCCCATCACATGCTTTACTTCACTGCTATTGTTTTCATTTATTTATCTTCAGCCTGAGTTCATTTGGATGCAGTTGTAAAATCCGTTGAGGCTGCAAGCTCTTGGCTTTATGGATGACTCTCCAGTTTAAGAACAGTGACCCTGTGACACTCCTACGTACTGAAATCCACAAAAAACACAGGCAATAAGAAGAAGAGGTTTAAAGGGCAGAGGGGTTTATAGCAGGTTAGGTGTCCCACTTGCTAATCAGATGGTTATAATCAGTCTTCTGGTGTAGGACTTCTTTTCTGCATAAAACTCATAATTACTTGACCTCTCACATTAATCCGAGGGGTGCAGGAAACGCTATTTTAACACACACTGTTTCCATCCTTACATCTCAGAAACATACATTAGTGCACAGAAAAGAATGCTGAATATTCTGCTGAAGCAGATTAAATATAGCCGCTGATTAAGGCGGACTGGAACATGACCTAAATGTATAACAGTCTTTCTCTGGCAATACGCTCCGCTTTTTATGTCCAGGGATCGCAAGTCAGGAAGCCAAGCGCGAAGCACTTACAATCCACCATTATTTATGGCTGTTACATGCTGCCGTGCATCTCTGCAGCAACGTCCATGTAGTTTTTAATTCATTTCCCTTTTAATGGGCGCTTTCTTCGTCAGAGTTTCACACAGTGCAGGTGTACAATATAACTAATTCCATTTGTAAAGGTGGTTAAATACTGCTGGATGTCAAGCTGTCATGTCCTTGGAAAATGCAAGTCTGACTTTCTCTAAATAGTGAACCCCACAGAGAGCAATCGGGAAACTTTGTACCCACGATGTTCCCTGTCCGTATCTGGAGGGACCTCAGTGACTTCTGCTACAGCAGCTGGAAAGCTGTAAGGTGCCTGTCATGACACGATAAATTTCACATACAGGCCAGCTCCACACACAAATACTGGTGTCAAAACAAGGCAAAGCAAAGAGTGAAGAGGAACTAACTAAAACTCCACAAGGTCATCCTTATTCAGCATCTAGGTGCTGTGAGAGACCTAGTTCCTCAACCTCTGAGACCTTCAAGGGGGAGTGAAGGAAGCTGGATGCGTGTCCTTCACGCACCGTGAAAGCCAGCCTGCCGAAGGGTAAAACTGAAAAAATGGATTCCAGGCACAAGAGAGGTCACACCGGGAACTGATCTTCAAGGACACTTCACCTCAGACGAGACAAGACCCCTTGCCAGACTTGCTGAAATATTCCTTTGCTGCAGGCCAATATTTCTGCTGCAGACCGACAACAGTAAACTTGGGGATGTGATTTGAGCAAAGGAGGATGTTTAGATGAATGAAGAAAAAGTTTCCATCCATGGAAGCCAAACAAGTGGAAATATCCCTTAGTCTGATGGTGCAATATGTCAGGAGGGTAACAAACGATGTGATGTTTCCTGAGAAAATGTTCTGCTCTTGGAGGCATATTTCTCAAGAAACTGACCACTTGAACAATTTAGTATCAGAAGGTACCTTCTGTTGTACCCTTGAGCGAAGTATTTACTGAAAAACTAAAATGGTAAAGCATCCAGCTGTATATAAACCATAACTGACTGAATTATATGCGGCACTTGGAATAAAATGACTAGTGAGGTGGAAAATTACCCATAAGTACTTTTCTAGGCCTTCAAGAAACATATTATATTATGACAAATTAGCAACTGCCTACATTTCCCAGAGAGCAACACAACACAGGTGATGAGGTCTCCAGCTTGTTCCTCAGAACCCAGCTGATGGTCCCATGGTAATGCTATACTGAGCAAGGTTGACTTCAGGACCCTGAACACGATGAACCACTGTAGGCAGGGTGTACCTTTCTAAAAAAAGGAACAGCCAAATAATTGAATGTAGGACACAAAGGAGGAGGTGTGGGATAGCAAATCAGGGAGATTTTGTGAATAAATTAAAATATCAAGAGGACCTAAAATAAGCGTCCCTACCCACTTTGCTCTCAGCTGGGAGGTGCCTAAATTCCTGCGTATTCACTCTGTGATAAATTAATTTGCGAAATGAATTACAAGGACGCTTAGAATTTATGGACGTTTAATGCTCTAGAAAGGAAGTTATTTTTTGCTGATGGGAAGAATTGACACAGCGGAATGACTGCGTTCAATTTGAGCACTTGCTTTAATTAGTCATATTAATCTGAAATGTTCCACAATCGTCCCATTATATATTTATTTTCTCATTCGCTCCGAGGACAACAAAAGAAGCTTTTGCAGTGATGGCGGTGTATTTCAGCCTGCCACCAGGCGTCTGGGAACAAGTAACAACTTTTGCTTACTTCTGCTGCAAATGACTTTATATCATAATCTTTAATCTCTCTTTGACATTACATTGAGAATGCATGACATATGATTAAAGAGCCACCTGCCCTCTTCCTTGGGTAATAACACTGGGGCTGGCTGGAAGGGGGAATTGTGTGTTTCTGCCTCATTCCTGTGAGTGCAAGCAGACATTCTGCTGGCCCGCCATGCCTGGATTCCACGCTCTTAGTTTATTTCCTAATCCTAAATGCCATCCTCCTGTTTGCTCCCTTCCCCTCTCCCAAACCCCTATCTCCCTAAAGGAGGGCTCAGATAAAGAGTGGCGCATGGCTGCTTATCTCACTTCATTCATGATGTCAGCAGTAAGGCCATATAAGAGTGTGTCTCAGTGTGCAGCCAAATTACAGCGTTAAAAAAAACCTTCATTGTTAAACAGGGCAGGGCTGCTTCTCTGGTCCCTGATCTCATATCATGTCCAGACTCCATTGATAACGGTAGGTGTTACATGTCCAAGACCAGGCAGCCCGATACACATCCCTAATTTCACTGTGCTGCTGTTTTTTACATACAGTTTGTTTCTGTGGACATGAGATTTAGTAAAAAGACTGTGCAGGCCACTGTACTGTCATCTCTTCATTGTCGAATACTTGCAGACAGATAGGGAATGTTACCCAGATAAACGCTTCTGTTGCTTGGCACAAGAGCGGGAATGAACAGAGGCACAACGAAAACAGCACTTCACTCTGCATGCCAGAGAAGCACATGGGCAGGCTGGCACAAGGGGGCGTTCCCAAAGGTGGCCACCAGCTGAGGTCCAGCACTGCAGCCCGAGGGGGGCAAGGGCACAGACCGTGCCCAAACGTGTGAGAGCTCACGCGGGTGGACAGATGGGATGCTTGTGACCTCAGAGCCTGAGCAGATGCCATTCCAGCAGGTGGACCAGGCATGTGGGGAGCATGGTGTCACCTGGGGGTTTGGGGGGGGGGGGTTAGAGATGATGCTGGAAACTAGGCTGCCTGGTCACCAGCAGACCCAGTCAACAGGGCAAGAGGAGGAATGGACAGCAAAGAGAGAGCTACGTCCTCCTTTGGACCAGACTGTGTCCAGATGTGTCTATTATAGCATCCTGCTCGAAACAGACAACTGACACCCAATGCATTCCCTGGAGATGAGCAAAAACGTTGCTGTTGGCTCAGGGGTGATGAACAATGCCCGAAATCATGGGTACAGGCAGAATGGCACTATAATACGATCTGTCAATCAGTTTCCCTCACCATGGAAACCCTGTGAGAACTCTAAATAAACAAAGGGCAGCTGTGTTAGAGGGTCTTTGGCTCTGGTGTTGAGTGGGCTTGTCAGACTTACTGACAAAGAATGTATCGATTGGGATCGATATTTATCATTTTGTTTCTCTCAAAGTAATTTTCCCCTTAACCTTACATACAGTCACACACATATACACCGCATATCACGATGTACAAAGCTTCATTAATGTTATTGAGTGGCTCTTCATCGTGAAAGCTTGTTTTCATACCATATGCACATGCAATCGGAAATGTGTGAAAAACCAATTTAACCCCCCTTCTCTTTGAAATGCATCTTGCTTCATTAACCTTACATGATCCAAGCTGCAGAACAAATCAATACATCCTTCTGGTTTACCACAGATAACTGGAGATCCCTCAGAATCTCAGCTCTTAAAACACTTCTGTGCACATCTTGTTCAGATTCATGCACACCTTCATGCACACCTTGTACGTATTCACACACCTTTGTATACATTCATACACACCTTTTACACATTCAAACACCTTTGTATACATTCACATACACCTTTGTACAGTTGATTGCCTTACAGCACCTTGAATGCTCCCTTTCCAAAACCAAAAAATGGCTGAGAAAATGAACTGACAAGTAACTGACAATCAGAATGAGAATTAGTCTTTCAACATAAAGCAGAATGATACTTCCTAATGGCCAATGGGTAAAACTGTCACCTAGTCAAATTAAATGAAAATTTCCAATTAACCAGATCTGTGGTTAAAAACCTTTAACTCCAACACCTCAATTTACATGACCGCCGACTCCATCTCCGATTCCACGATTTAAGGTACCACTGACTCTGACTCCAAAGCACTGGTTTAAACTTTGACCATCTTGTTAATTGTGTAATTATATAATTAAATAAATTGTGATATAACAGGATGCAGTAAGTAAAACATTTATAATTTTATATGAAACAGCACTATTTGTTGACTTCTGCTGCCCAGATTGTAAGTGTATGAGTCTACAGGTCTAGCCTAGGCCCAGATTATAGGTGTATGAGTCCACAGGTCTACCCTAGGCCCAGATTGTAGGTGTATGAGTCCACAGGTCTAGCCTAGGCCCAGATTGTAGGTGTATGAGTCCACAGGTC
>JABJVR010048982.1:7766-23035 GCA_025773905.1 Chitala chitala | reverse complement strand
TTTATAAACCCAGTGGTTAATCTAATTCTGTAACCAATGTCAGGAGAAAAGTCCAAGGTTTTGAACACTTATGTTATAGGCCTAGTTTCCAACATCGTAAGGAATGCTGTCATTTAGGCAGAACAATGGACACTGCCTTTGTAGAAACATGTGGACAACAGTAGAAAGGTCTACACATGCTGTTTATAATGAGCTCTTTGTTGTGAGTAGCTAGACGAGAGCAAAGATACTGCACTACAGTGTGTTTCCTGCTGTTGTGGGAGTGTGCTGCCACATCCATTCAAAAGAGGTAACCCTGCAAGTATGGCTGTTCACCAACCCTGAGAGCACAGACAGAACATCAGGCCAGAGCACCAGTGCAAACAAGGACCTTTCACTTTATTTTAGACAAGGGCCCAAAAATGTTCTTATTAAAACTACCCTGCTGCCTTTCGTGAGCCTTCTAATCCAGTCTTGGAGGCACAAACAGCCATATGTCTCATGTCCTGGAGATGGTGTTAAAATGAAGGGTTGTGCTGGCTGTCCTATTGTCCACAGTATTCACAGGCAGAGATTAACTCCCAACCTCCATCTCCAGGGATCATCTACTGGCTCAGTGCATTCTAGAGAGTGAGGAGTTTTAAGCATTTAACCCATCCACCCTTGGGAGCAGTGGGCAGCCATTTTCAGCACCTAGGGAGCTAGCAAAGAGTGTCTTGTTAAGGGACACACCTGGTGGACAGGCTAGGATTCGAACAGAGAGCGTTCCGCACCCCAACCTGACACCCTACCCACTGACCCACGAGGCAGTGACAGAAATCCTGGGTGTGCACCTTAGCATCTCATACCTGTCCTTATCCCAAGTGGGCCAAGGAGAAATAGGGGCGGTAAGGGGAGGGGGTGGTGGTGGTAGTATTAGAACATGTAGACAGCCTCCCTGCATCTCTTTATTTAGGACAAACTTCATGCTGACGTCACTACAAATGAAGGAAGTACTCCTTTCGCCTCGACTTTCCAAACTCATTCTACATCTGAAACACTAAAACTGTGGTCAAGAGTGTGATGCACTTGTCAGAAAACAAACCGTTTCACTGGCTAATAAGTCACACAACAGACCCTAAAACTGATCTCAGATGTCAGTATTTTTTTTTTGTTGTTGTTCCTGGCAAAAGTCCTTCTTCTGTGCCCAGAGTTCAGCTGTACAGTTTATTAGCACACAGGAGAGTACTTTACACAACACGACAATGGCTGCACTGCCAATTGACACACACAGAAGGCTCACATTTACTCAGCTAACCCAGCAGACAAGGACAGACAAAGCTGAACAAATTAATGCAAACCATAACAGCATGACAAGCCACCTGCTATTCATTATGTTGACAGGTAAAAGTGCTTCTCCTACCAATGTGAGTAATACGTTATAGAGAGAAGAACAGAGAAGATCACACTTAAAAGCTGAGCAGAGACCAGCACCCTGTCACTCTGTGAGCTTCGGTCTGAAGATCACACTTGGATAGAGACTAAGACTAAAATTTAACGCAACTTATTCAATTACTTTTCCCCTCCCAATTTAAAAAAAAAAAAAAGCCTGTATACGAGGCAACATGGTAGATGCTGCTGTCTGGGCCAAATAGACAGATCTACATCCTGTGAGCTCCCTCAGAACCAAAAACCTAAATATTCACACTTCAAGAGAATTCCTTTCAGCTGACTGATTAAGAAATCCAATTATGAGAGAGGCCAGAAGAGGGTAACGTGATGTTGAAAGAGAAAGAGAGCAAGTGCCCCTCTCTGCCGTTAAAATCTCACTCAAGCTGAAAAGCTACCTTAACGTATTACTGCTGTCTGCTGTCCTGTCATGCACATAGGGCCTTGCTGTTTATTAAACATACATGCCACTATGTTCTTCACTATGTAACGGTCCATGTCTCCCTGGAGAAAAGTTATTCGTGCAAACACACTGGTCTAAAAGATTTTAAAAAATTTTTTTTATATGTACACTAGATACTCTTTTCCAATCCACTTTCAGTTGAAAATAAGCATTTGCTGGGTTTGTTTTCCTTTGTATATAACCTGTATATAATACATACAATTTGTAACGTAGTATAGTCTACTAACCAACATTTCAGTTCTCAAAATATAAGCCTAGATATAAATGTTACGCCACATTTTTAACAGATGAACAACAAAAATGGACAAATTTCTTATTGCCATAATGTAACTCCAAGACTGTAACCTGAAGGTTGGCTTAGAATTCAAAGCAATTGGTTCTAAATATCCAAAACAATTCTGAATTACAAAGCATTTTTTTTTTCCTAATTATGAAGCATTCTACACAAAATCAGTAATGCAAGTGGCAGACATATGTAAAGCAGCATAGCAACACCTCTGTACTTTTCTAAAGACAAAGTACAACATCAAAAGACAAAATGGAAAATGTATCCTTTAAAAAAAGCCCAAATGTGATTAAAAAAAATGGTACAATGCAGAACTGGCATACTCAGGAATGAATGGGTGGGACTTAACTAGTGACAATCTGGCTGGTTACTCATAAAATAAAATAAAAAATTTAAAGTAAAATAAGGTTTTCCTGAGGCATACTCTGTCTAGTTACAAGCAACAAAGAGCTTCCTTGGGAAAAGTCAATTTTGTACAATTGGAACATTCTCTTTAAATGACTATGAAAACATACCTTTAGGAAAATCCAGGTTCTGTCTGCATGCAAATGAGTAATCAACAAGCCATCACCATCAAGACACACCAGTTAAATGAAAATAATGCATAGTAGTCACAGTTGGCTAAAATGAGCCCTTTTAACCTTTCTTCACAATGCAACCCACAACAGTAAACCTGACGTGTGGAACCACAGGGGTTCTCATGGTCAGTGTTATGGTGCCTGGAGTGAGGTGGCAAAGCCCTGCTGTGAAGAGCAGGTCACAGAAGAGTCACACTGGGACCACATCGTGAGTCCAATGCACATCCGCAACAACCAGCGGGTGTAAGGAAAACTACTTGCAGAAACAGCAGGAAGGAGCCATTAAGCAATGCTAACCGGGAATGCTACCATCAGTCACGGGCAATGAATCTTAAGCAACTGATTACATACACGTGTACACACTCCATCATACACACACTGTGAACCCAAAGCTACAAGAACAAAATCTGAAAGCAATGGGTAAAGAAAACAGGAGGTAGACAGTGACCCACTTCCTTAGTGTTCCAAATGCAACTCTGGCATGATCCTCTAGAGAAACAATGTCAGTTAACAGTAATAGGAAAGGGCTTCAATAAATAAAAACACAATGAACAAAACATTAGGTATTGCTTATTAGTGAGATTGTGTATTTGTGTGATCATCTCAGTTAGTGTCTTGGTTGATGGCAGATGATCACACAAATACACAATCTCACTAATAAGCAATACGTAATCTAGTAAAATATTTACACTTTTTCTTTCACTCTTATAGCTATGCATGTGTCACACGTACATTCCAAATCACTAAATTCATATGTGAGCTGTGAGATCCTACATTTGAACATTCCAAAAGGATGAGAAAAGTGAGATAAAAGAGTCCTTCCACCCCCACACTAGCGTAGGTCCTTGAGCACTCTCACAGCAGACTTCACCTTCACAATGGGGTCAGGACATGAGTAGCTGCAAGGAGTCGTGTGACAGAGCAGTGCTGGGCTGCGCTGGGCAAAGAGAGAAACCAGCCTCGCTGGTGCACTCCCCAGCAAGAACAAGCTCCTTCCTTCTCTCCTATAGACACACCAAGTATGCGTGTCTGATAGGAGAGCAGCAGTTAAGCAAAGTGTACAACACAACACAGAGGAGAGGGGGAACAAACAAAAAATGTATTAAATAAAAGGACCCTCAGCCCTCCTTGTACAGACACTCCCTTTAAACTACTCTTAACAACTAAAACCCAGTTTACTATGTACCAACAGGTCAATTGTAAAACTGTCCAAAACCACATGAAGTAATACTCCCTGCAAAACTGCTGTGTTAACACAGTTGAAGATTATGTTTAAAGCACACATGAGAGCTGAGCATAACCAATTGTAATCATGTGATCAGGCTGGAGGCAGGGATGTTTGGGAGTCCAGAGACCTGTAACTGGCTGCCATAATCCTGGCAGTAGGGCACCTACTAGACGAGGTCACCATGAGGGCTGGTGGCAGCGGCAGATTAAGTAACAAATAAGACAGGTGCATAAGCATGACCACACCAATGCTTTCCCGCCACAGCAGCATCTAGTCTACTGCTGCCCAGCAATTCCCAGACAGCTCAGGTTACTGCACCGGGCAGCAGTTACACATCAGATGCAGGAAAACTCTACACACCCCCACCACCAGCCCCAGCACACGCAGAGTCCCTTAGCAGGCCGTTATTTATAGGGTTGCCGCTACACTTCCATCCTGCTTCTCTTCCGGCATTTAGCAGCTTTGTGGAAAATGAATTCCTGTCAACATGCACACATGCACAGTTGCTCCCACCAACATTAAAAAACTGTTGTCATTTTGTACTTTCCAAGGCAATCAAGAAATGGGAAAGTAACAGAAAATGGAGAGGGTACATCTGTTGGGATGAAAGCCAGCGTATGCTGTCAGCATAAGCACTGATACCTGTGATCTGCAATAAACACAAGAATACCACCAAAGCTGAAGAGGAAAACAAAAACAAATCCCTTTAATGCAAACCATAATGAAGGCAATCGGCTTCCGCCCCCAGCTTCTCCTCTATATCTTTCCACTTTCTTCTCATTTTTCTTACCTTCCATAAAGACAAAGATTCAATGCACTTGGCTGAGGCATTAAAACATAATACCATGACAATAAGGGGGCTGTAGAAGCAGCAGCACATTGAGAAACACTGCCAGGAACACAGGATAGTGTCCATTTGCAAAGTGCAAAGCCTGAGACTGAGCCTAATCCAATACAACATACGCAAACTTATTTCAAAAGTAAGCTTGAGCGTGAATGACGACACCATTACTGATGGGCGTACTCACGTGGAACCACTCCACAGTTTATGGTCATGTGGCACAGAGCCATGAGAGGACCTGGACAACATCAGAACCTACAGGATGAGCTGCCAAATACAGACAGCAGAAGCACGCAAAACCCAGAAGGTCACCGACGTAAAGGCAGATCTGATGACACTGCCTTAAGAGCAGCTCATCGATCTCCAGAACTGCCAGAAGCCCTGATGGTGCAGAGATCTGGGAGGAAACCAGGGGCAGGGGGACAAAAACAGCCAAAGCAAGGGAACAGAAGCCTAAAAAGGACCCAACAAGCACAGTTCTCACAACATAGTTGTGTCACAATATGTTAAAGATGGTGGACTTATTACAGCCAACAGCATAACATTTAAACTGCACTAAAATTGTAAATCTAATGTCAGAGACTGAGCCTAAATTGTGAATATTACTCAACAGAATCAGTCTGGCGATATTGTTAGTAGCTGTAGCTATAAAAAAGGTATTATAAAAGTTGACAAAATCACCACTGACAAAATCATTTATTGCTGAAAGCATGATCACATAATGCAAAGATAATGCAATCCATTTTATGTTAATCATTTTCCTCCCGACTGAAACACGGTTTAATGAATGTATGACAAATCTAAGCAAGGGACGTCATACTTCTGTCACACTTTACTGGTCATATACACTTTTCTGCTAAACCAATGAACCCATGATCGAAAGCAACAGGTTTTACATAAAGCTCTTTCCTCAAAAAGGAATTAAAGGGGAAGAGCTTTACAGTTTCAGCAGTGCCCTACGTATGTACTGCACAGACAGGGTAAACACTTAACATGACATTTAGATTTATTTTTGCATTATGGTTTTAGTCTTTTGGCAGTAGGTCTGAAAAATGTGAGAAATTTGCTGGATTATTAATTTAACTCAAATTTTACAATGCACTAATCGATTGCTGTTTTGGTACATTAAGCCATTTTAAGATTTCACCTATTAAGCAATTTAGTTTAATCTAGCCAGTGTTAAAATTATGGTTAAGCACATAAATTTTAAACAAACATACCAATCTATGGATGTGTATCATAATTCCTGATTCAGTGGTGTACCAATGAATCACTCCTGTTCTACAGTTCCAATCATTTATCCAGCTACACACAGAGTCCTCACAGTGAACAGCTATCTAGCTTGATCCATTTCCTGTCCCAGTGAGAGTGCTGCAGGTGGCCATCTCTGCTGGGACAAGTACTGTGTGCTGCAGTTGAGCCACGTCTCCTGACACTGGGGCTGGAACCCAGCATAGGAGAGTGTGCCGGCAGCCATTTCCACAGTATCAAACTGGCAGGCCCAACCAGAGCATCCATCCCAGTTTCCAGGACTGAGGCAGAAAGCTCTTGCCAGGAAAAACTGAGTACAGCCAGTAAAAAAGGCACTAGCTGGCAGCTTTGGGAAGCTCACTGAATAAGCTGTTTAGGATCAGCCTCACAAACACAATCTCCCATGCAAAGCAAGCATAAACACCTATTGATATCTGCATCATTACTATTAACCAGCAGCAAGTCTATAACAATTTAGACCATTTGCCTTCATAAACACAGCCGGACAAATCCCCTGGTACATTATGTAAAGAATGCAGTTAAAGACTCCACCTAACTCCAGTAATTAAAACGTTCACACCGTTATAAACAAAGGGGCCATCCAATTTTGATAGAAATGGAGGACTTTCTCAAAATAGTCACCATAAAAAAAAACAAATAATTAAAAACACATCAAACACACACACACAGACACACACACACACACACACACACACACACACAGAGCAAGGCCAGTCAGCCAGCCACATCCCAGGTTTCCACTGGAGTCACCTGATCTGCATGCATGCTAGCTTGCAGTTACCATGACACCCAATGCCCTCTGACAGCAATTCAATAAGGGAGAGGTTTCAGACAGGCAGATATTCCATCCCAAAGAGCCATGAAGGAACTAAAAAGCAAGTGTATATTGTCAGAACTAATAACATCTACGTTTATGTGGCCTCCAGTCAACCTTGAATAGTTTGCTAATTAATACATCTCATCAGAAGTGCAGATGGGTCACCCACAACAGCCAGTTTTTTTAATGCCCAGCTCTGTTTATCAGGCCACATTCAAGCAAAACACCTCACAACAGAAATCAAAGCCACAGTTCCCAGCCACACTACAATGTACACAGCTTGGACAAAACAAATGAAGTCTGGGAAGGACAAGGTGAGAAGTATAATGCTGAAAGATACACCACAACTGTATCCACTGTACAAATCAATTCACACCACTTTGCTTAAAGCAAACACACTATGTTCGGGACACAGAGTGATCAGGAAAGCAGAATGAGTGACTAGAGAAACAGCCCAGGAGGCCATGCCCAAAGCCTTCCAAGGACAGAAGGGCCATAAAGAGGCACCTGCAACACAGAAAACTCTTAACTCCCAATATGGAACCTCACGTGCAGGTCACAAGTAAATATCCAGGGCCCTACATTAAAGCAAGTGGGGTCAGGCATTACCTCCCAGCATGCACTGCTTGATTAGTCTCAAAACAAAATGGGGCTTTGTTCTGGTTATAACACACCTTAAATTCCAAATCAATACATTGCCGTTTTAAGTATCAGCTTCTGAATTGTGTACAGTCTAATACAAATACACATATTTTCAGAGAAGCATCACATTTTTTGCCCATTTAGTCACTCATTTTTACAACTTGTTTATCCAGTTCAGGAGTTCAGCAAAATAGAGCCTATCCCAGGCTACATAAAGTACAAAGCAGGGTACACTCTGGATGGAACATCAGCTCAACACATAGCAGATGTATGTACACAAGCATTCCAACCTTATTAGCAATTCAGCTCAGCTGCAGGTTCTTGAACTGCTGGAGAAAACAACAGTATCTACACCAAATCCACGCAGGCATGGGGAGGACACACTAAGTCCATGTGTACACGCATGACAAATACAAACTCCCAATTCTGCAGCATGCACCAATGACACCAACCACAGAGGCACACCACTGCACATAGACCAGCATCATGTTTAGTGCTTTTTTTTTTTTTTCCTCAACACAGAGTGTGACAAGTGACAAACCACTTCCACTTTCCAAAACAAAGAAACCGTCCACACAGACTGCTGCAGTGATCTGGCCAGTATTTGCACAGTGCATGCAAAGAAGTGCCTGTTGTACATTGTGCAAGCAGTACAGAACATCAGTAATCCAGACAATCTACAGCATCATTATCACTACCACAGATTTAGACAAAACAAAGCCAACAATACACCTGAAGCAGAAATACACAAATCCATGCAAGTCTGTAGTATCCCCCGAGATAAACCTTAAATGAGGAACACAACTTGTAAACAGCTTGAGTAGTCTTTGTCTGTAAAGAGACGAATCGGTACAACCAGAATGAATGTTTGCATTTCAACTCACTCATACTGCCTGTCGTACATAAATGCTACACAAGATCAGACATAAAACATGATTTCAGGTAGAGAACAGATATTCAGTCTGAAGCCTGTTTCCCTCCAGTCATGAATTTTAAAAATCACATTTGTGTAGTAGTAGTACAGTAGTGACTGCAGCAGCATGTGGGCACATACTTGCACACTTATGGTTATATAACTGGAAGCAGAAAGCAGGCAATAAACATGTCAGATGCAAATTGTTTAGCTTGTATTTGTGAGCAAGCTGGAAATAATGACAAATACAAGGAATCATGAATACTACATTTCTTGCAACCCTCTTCATAAAGCCTAGTAAAACAGCAGCTGGATCCCATAGTTCATTGATTAAGACACTTTACTAGCTCAATACAGGTCAAGCAGAAACACCAGACTGGCTGCACTGTACACCATGGGACAGCACAAGGCTCTGCTCAAAAGAGCAGCAGCAGCAGCAAAACCCGATGGCTGCACATGCATGCCCCCCCACCTCCCCACCCATCCTTCATGTGGGGCCTGAGTCATGCCTTATTTGTGGCCAAACCACAGTCCCTGCAATATGCTCAGTGTAACAAGGGGGAGCAAAGAGCAATGAGCTGCCAAGGCCTGGTCCTATTCCCAAGTCCCACTGCCCAGGAAAACAAGCCTAATCTAGTGTTCTCCAAGCCTGAACAAGAAAACAGAGCGATGCGTTAGCGTGAGCAGCCTTGTAATTACCCACTTTCAAAATGCTAAGAACAAACAGAAACATATACACTAATAAACAATCAAATTACAATTACTGTCTAATTCAACTACATCTTCAACCAAGTGCATTCACACTTCACAAAACAATAAAACCACCAAGTGTCCTGACCTATACTAAAAGTTTAAAATGGATGAGGGGGGATACAAAAATTTTTTTTGACTGCTTGTGAAGCTTTATTCTCACCCAAATTGTAACTGTGGTACTGTAAAAATGCAGGCATGCATCCATGTGCTGAGAGCCACCTGCCTTCTTAACAGGAAGCATACTGAACACAGTGGGCCACAGCATAGGGAAAAAAGGCAAAAAAGAGGGGAAAAAGCCCCACACACACACACACACACACACACACACACACACACACACACACACACACACACACACACGGCACTTCTGGTAGCCTCTAGAAAGCACGCATAACAAATTTTTACATTATGTAACTACTTGTTAATTACTTTAGATAAAAGCTGCAGCTAAAATTATTGTAAATATATTATCAGATACCTCACCTTTATTACAACCAATTTAGTCTTAACTGGTTTTCTTTGTATGGATGACTGTTTGAGCACAACAGTTGATGAGTGAGTTACTTTGGGCGTATAAAAACTTTAACTCTTCAGTGCTCCGTCATACTGAAGCATGGTAATTATTTTTCAGATACACACCAAACACACAAACAAACTCCAGCAAAAATATTTAATTAATCAGCAGGCAGGGCCTGGGCAGTATGGAGTAACTGGAAAGCATGGCATAATGCCAAGGAGGATGTGGGCCAAACCGAGGTCCGTATGGAGCTCCAACAGGGAGCACATTGTGTCCCTCACGTCCACTCAGCGGAAAATCTGCCTCTCGTACTAATGTCCAAGCCAGTCTGCACGCCTTTGGAAGGTTTTGTCTGATCTCCCAATCATACACTGCATCAAAAATCCTTCAAACCACAACCTGGACATGTAATTAAATACCAAAACTCTAAAGGTATGTGTATGATCAAGGAAGCCAAAACATTGCTAACTCAAAATGTAACAGATCTTATATCAAACTCTAAATGGCAGTATATTCCAAATTTTTATTCTATATTTTTACCCTAATCAAATTCAATCTATGGTAATACATTTTGTTTTCCACATTTTAACACAGTACTTTTAATTAGGTGATGCAAACTCAACTGAATTGAACTGCTTTATTGTTATTGTACTCTACAGTACAACTAAATTCATAAATGTTATTTGTTCTGACACTATATACTTGCTTTTTCATACACAGTCAAATTATTTGACACATGCAGGGCTTTCTCACATGTTTAGTGAAAACTGAAGAAGTCCAAAATTGAGAGATGTTCAGCAAAAGAAAGTCACCAACATCTTGGACCAGAAGGCTGTACATATGGACTTCTGCTTGTTTACAGCCTTCTAGTCCTTTGTGAAAAGCTTTTAAAAAGGGAAAGACAATCCCTTGATAACAGTCACCCACCTGTGTTCCAGCACAGCCCATCCCACCCATTTTACTCCACATGCTGAATGGATAGACTGTGGGCTGATGAAATGCCACACTTTATGAATTCTGAGGGGGAAATATCACAGTTCAGCTATTTTGAAATCTAAAACAAAACCAGTGCCATTTCTTGAAACCACAACCAAAGTTGCCTATTTTGATCCAGGTGCCATTTTACATGTCCCAAAACAGAAAAAACAACACTCTGCGTCATACTCATATTTACAACTTCTGGCACTCTGCCAATGACCTATGTCAAGAGAGAAGTCATGCAGTAAAGGGCTTACTGTGAAATGAAGAAATAACAGAAAGCTACTTTAATGTGTGAAAGCCCAGCACTTGGCCCTGTAGATGCCAGAACACTGATAAAGGTGAAAGCTGCAGATTAATTATAAGGAATAAAGAAAAGCTACAGCTCAGCTCCCAAAGTGTCTTTGCCTTTATAGAGCTCCTGAGTAAACACACACAGAGACTTCCTACAAGAATTTGCGTGCATAAATTACTCAAGAGCTGTGCCGTTTGCTTAAGCACACGTGCATGCAAATCCGAGCTGGCCAAAACCTGAGAGAAGTGCACTTAGGAGGGGGGAAAAAAAAAAAAAAAAAAAGTCATAATGAATAAGCCTAATGCTCAGGCTCCAGGTCAAAAAACTGAGCAAAGAGATATGAGAAAAGGATGTCATCTTACCCAGAAATGTCACAGAAGAAACTGTGTTTTGTATTAAAATTTATGCTTTGAAATTGGGTTACTGTTATTAAACTACTGTAGTGCATTACTGAAAAAATGCACAACACAGTGGAAATAATTACATCAAGAGCTACCACTTTAAATGTCACATTTCCCCAGTCATTACGTGAATCTTCAAACCTGCAAAAAACCTTGGTCACCTTAGAGAGGGAATAGAAGAAGAAGGAAAAAAAATATATATTGACAAAAATCTGTGACTTTCCAAAGCTGGCCCAACCTCATGCAGCAATCATGACCAAAAGGAATATACCTAATTGCCTTCATCATCAGAAGTATTTCTTCACATTTATTTACTTTAAAAGTAGTTTTACTTAAAGAAGGAAAGATGGTGGGGTCATTTAGCTAATAAGGACCAGTAGTCTGCGCTCTCCAGAGCAGACTGTGTAGAGGTCAATTTCAGAATGAAGTCATTTATCATTTTGTAGTTCATCATCTTAGTAAGATACAATTAAACCCATTTTATGTTTTCCCATTTCCTCAATTTTATTTTTCCTTAATTCAGATTTTTACCAACTTTTACTACGATAAAGTATGTATAATTGCAGTTCACACAAACTATGGCAAAATAGCACTCTGCATTTTTTTTTTTTGTTAAAAATGCATAGCAGCACAGAGTATGTACATACAATGGCTAAATATTGAGGTCATAAATTAAATAAAAGTTCAAAGCATTACTGAAAATACAGCTAAAAATAAAACCAAAATTTAAGCCTTTAAACATCTTCATTCAGCAAACTAAAAGTCCTTATACGCCAACGCCGCTAATCAGTGCAGTTTGTTGTTCAATTTGGAGCTTTGCTTAACTGGCATTGCAGAAAGTATGTTTCTCAAAATTATAAAAGTCACCATGCGCTGAAATTTGCATTTAAGGTTTTTGGACATAATGTAACTGAAACGACTTGGTTCAACATTTTCATTTAGTTTCACACTAACTCGCATCTTAACTGGTCTGACTACCCACTATAATGTACTGTACACACGCAAAAACAAAGACACAGGCGTGACAGGATGTTTGCTTTGCTTAAAAAAAAAAAAAAAAAAAACGCTATGTTGCAGACATTAATAATGTGTCGATACATCTAACACTTCAGTACGTTTTCTAATAATCACCCTCAAAATGTCACATTTCCATGTTTTACCCAATACCAAACACAATACAACACAATAGCTTTTAGGGATAGGAAGCAAACTCCTTTTTAAACTAGGCCTAATTCTAACAGCACTCATGTGGTTAGCCATACAGGCTAGTGGGAAATGTTCACCAGTAGTTAAACTTTCTTTTGGATGGTTTATAACACACTTTCCTGCACTGCACATATATGCATTCATGAACAAAGAGACAAACCACATTTTATTTTCAATTTACTTGCATTGCCTATTCATGCAGATCATGTCCTGGCACATACTGTGAAATACAATGTTAGCACATTATTGTATTCTGCAAATTCTGAATCAGCCAATTGGCCTTTTGTACTGATAAAATGTAGGCAGTCATATTCCAGCGCATAAAATAATGAAATTATCTAAAAAAAATGTCATCTATGGCAAAGTAACAGGTCCTTACTTTTCACTAATCCTTAATTACTGAACAATTCAGATGCTGATTAGTGATAGCTCACCTAAGAGCAAAAATGACCGAATAACTGAAATCCATTGCAAGTACCTCAATACTGAAAGTATGCATAACCTTAAACCAAGTAGCAATCAGAAATACATAATATACACACACGCACTGCTATCATATAATTTAACCTGACTCATTCAGTTGCTACAAAGAACTCCAATTAAGAAAAGACATTTAAAAATTACATTCCTACGTGTCCACCATCATGTCAACAAAGGCAGTAGCCAAGCTGTGAAAGCATTTTGTTGACTCATGCTGCATTACTTTAGGATATTTTCCTGTGTTGTATGGATTGTGATGAACCTACCTTCACTGCTCCTAAAGCACAGCACAGTGATTACAGTATATATGCTGCATTTTCTATACACGATGCTTCCAAAGACAAAGAAACTATAGCCTGAGACATTTATACAAGACAAAACGTTACATTTAAAGCTCTTCAATAAGTGTTAACAGAAAACCTCTTCCCCAAGTAAGAACTGAACATGATCAAAATTCTTTAATATTTTGTGCATATGGGTACATTTTTTAAAAGCAGCACTAGCCACATATATCATACAAAGACAAGAGAACAATTGTTTCATTGTAAACTAAAACTGTCTCACAAACCTTTAGGACGCCATTTCCACACGCTTCCTCCAAGTAACTTTCACAAGAGATATTTTTGCAGACCGATTCTCACGTCATTTTATTATTCACAGTAATCTTCATAAAAATTCTACATTTATCATCAGACCTGCACTCCATTCTAAAATACCAAACAGATATAAATTTCTCAAACGTTCCTTAACAGAGAGCCTATCCTGTATTCAAGTCCTCGTCACCTTGAGCACAGGCCTGGCAAGCGAGAAGAAACTTAATATTCAACCTATTCGTTGCGTTTGATTCTGGTACTATGCTATATTCTGAACAGAGTACAACTTTCATCACCTTTGCTCAATGGGAAATGATGGTTTCTGCGTGAACAAGGTATGATTCAGTTTACCCATAAGGTTCTGTTATGGCTGTGCTGAATGATGACATCTCAGCATGCACGTAGGAGTATGCAGAGGTCCAATATCATGGTCATGTATCACTTCACAATATTTATGTGCATCTGTGTGTATTAATGTGTTTATCCTGACATTCATAATGGATACCGATGTTAGTTATACTCTCGATAAGTTTCTCAGAAGGCCTGCAAAACAGTGAAATGTACAAGTATTGTAAATTAACTTCTGTATAGAGAAATTCATTTGAAATATAGTCATCATGACAAATTCAATAAAAAAAACTGATTTAAAACAACGTTCAGCAAATAACATCTAATACTACAACTACTGATCAGTACATTCGTTATTCACCCATACTTATGTCATACTTAAGAACTATGATATTCTGTATATCCAGAACACACTCTTGAGATAAGCCTGACGTTGAGCAAGGTTTGCATCCTGAAAAATGTAAGTCTCAATTGGACCAGCTGACCCATCTGGACTTATAACTGTGACAAAATCAATACTTGTGTTGCTTTGGTCAGATCAATTCCAAATTATAATTAATCTATTTATTGGCACTATATCATTACCTTATTTTGTAATTACTGGTAATGTCTTCACTTCAGTGTGATATGAAAGGAAGACTCTCAGCAAATCATAAAAGCAAACTTGTGCATGAATTTCTAAACAGCCGGTGTACATGGCTGACACCTCACCTCAGGTTTCGACCAGGTAAAATCCAGGTTTAATTTATGCAGAGGACAGTCTAATATGTGCAAGCATAGTGCTATTAGCTGTCATTTATAGCACACACAAACATTCACTTCACATGACTATAAATCATGGTGTGAAATTCAAGGAAACACACAGACCAGCTGGCTCCAAATCAAGCATTCATTTTTAAAAGAGGTTAGACCAATATGAAGGTTCCATTCAATTTACCATGCCGGTAAAACTGAAGTCACTTCTGTACTATTGCCTTCAATTAAACTGTATGGCTGATATCACTGTTACATCAAAGCAAAAATGTAGCCTACATGTGAAATACAGTATTAGCATGAAGAAAACAACTAATGAAAGAATGCATTTGGAAAGCCCAGAATGGTGTAGCTATAAAATGACAATCACCAGAGTTTCAGACCAAAAAGGCCATTAGTAATCGTGGCCCCCCCCCCCCCCCCCGCCCCCACCCAACCAACCACCCCCCCACACCCACAAAAAAAAACAAAAAAAAACAAAAGAAGCGAGAGAAATAG
>JABJVR010048981.1:0-23036 GCA_025773905.1 Chitala chitala | reverse complement strand
GAGAGAGAGGGGGAGAGAGAGAGAGGGAGAGGGAGAGAGAGAGAGAGAGAGGGAGAGAGGGGGGAGAGAGAGAGAGAGGGAGAGGGGGGAGTTGCCAGATCCTGGGCACATTTTTCAGCTTTTTTCTCATGTGTATTAAAACATCAATTAAAAAATTTGATACAAGATTTCAATATATTACTACACCCCTATAAGCTTTTTTTTGGTCCCCATACACCTTTAATATTCCCTAAGTACATTTTTGTGATTTGTGTAGCACCATCTACTGGCTGGATGTCCAATCTTTACTACCCGCTTGAGCAGTTCACTGCCCTAACCTCAGTCCATACTTACTTTCTGTTCCTGTAAAAATAGCCTGCAAAAATAGTTAAGCAGAATTATTTTAGTACCCATGGATTGGTGGACACTACATGACAAAAAATTGACTGTTTTTACTGGTAGTTATGAAATGATGTGGACACAACATCCAGTCTTTGGCTTAGATTAATTTTTCCAAAGATTGGCAAAAGGCTGATGTAATTTCTGTCAATCATGTAATCTGTTCAGTGGGAACATGGATGCTTTTAACATCTTATCTCACATTGACAAAGAAGAGAGGAAATAGAATTAGTGGTGAAATGTGGGGGGGGGGGGGGATGCTGACCTGCTCCATTTGTTCTTCATGAAAAAATTTGTCATTGCTTCATCATTGTCACCTGCATTCAAAATCTAAACATGGTACCCAGCTACCAACATACACAGAGTGCTTGTTACTGATAGCATCCGATTATTTCATTGCTGGAGTGGGTGTTTTTATTCAAAAATGCATATTAAGCTTAAACTTTCAGAGGAAAGATTACATTTAAATGGTGTTTAAAAGCATTACGCTTTATTGACAGGTCTAGCAATTACCATATACAGGACAAACATACAGTAGAAATAAAATCAGCATTATGTAGTTTATCTGTTTATTTCACCTTTTTGTTACATTTTTAGTTTACATAACTGTTACAGAAATCACTTCTGTGTCACGGTTTCCAGTTTGTACATGACAGCTCATGGATGAAAATGAAACAAAGGTTTCTGAGCATTAAAAACCATCTCACTTTTACTGCGGCCTGACTTAAATTGTCTGATTCATTTCTTGAAGTTTACAATGTTCAAGAGATGCACGTGGTCTGTCAAAATTAATTAAATATATAATACATTTCTGTATTTTCCACCAATCCATGGCAGTGTCACAACAACAAACCAGATGTATGTAAATGTATGTGTGCATAAAGGTAAGAATTCAAGTCAACCAAAAATACACGCTTTTAGACTGAAGGCAAATAACCTTTAAATAAAGGGAAAAATAAATTATGAGTATCTATGCTGTTTATATTCTATGGCAGTGGAAAAACCCCATAAGAAAGTCACCTGATCATTTAAAAATTGATGTTTTCCCAATAAAATTATAAAAAAGAATGCGATGGCACTACTGAGCCATATCCCTGAAGTGCACAGCTTCAAAGAAATTAAATATACATCTCAGTCCTTCATCAGTATTCAGTCTGTTGGTGCAGACAACAGAACGTCACTTTGTGAGTGAACACTGGTACACTGGCGCAGTGCAGACTACACAAGTGATGAGACAGTGACCATTCCAATTCAAGGCCGAGTTCATCAGCTCAAAATACAGAGTTCATATGAACAGATCAAAGAGATTATGTAAAACTCCACAGGTAGCTGTATCTAAAAAATCCTGAAAACAGCCCAGCACAGGGCATTTCTCTGTCTACCCTTTCATTCTTCTCAGTGAAATAAGTGTTACAAATTAGCCTTGCTAATTAATCTATTAGCCCGTCTGTCTCACTTGGCATTTAAAAATATGCTGAACATATTTTCTCTTCTGTGAACACAAAACCTCTGTCCAGAGTCATCTGTTCAGCTTTGCTATCCTTTGCTGTCTGTGCCAAGGGATGGTCCTGCTGTTTAAACATGCGTCAGACTGCACTGTAGGCACTGAAGTGCTCCGCAGTGCACTTGGCGCAGGTATACATACACGAGAGCTTGCGATTAATGTCTCAATGCGGTGCTGTAAGCAATGTAACAGGAATGAGGCTAACATTACCGAAGCAGAGACACAAGTTTATTAACATAAGTAACAACCTGATTGTAGGCAGGTTGAGTCACCATTTGACCCCCCTTTTATATACACCTTGTTTAGATGTCAAAAAAATCTCTTAAATTTGATCTCTTCTTGACCAGTATTGACCAAATTTTTCCCCCTAAGGCTTTCTGCAATTACTTAATATGCGCATCACAAAGGCAAACATTTTTGTCCTGATTGCATCAGAGCTTTTAAGTTTTCATTTGACTGATGCTATTATTGCTGCCCTGTGCATTATTACTATGAGATGATAACAATGATTATCAGAGGAGAAGAAAAAAAAATAAAATTGGAATGGAAATGTTACTTTTTGGATGACCCAATGCTCAAGCTAAATCATGTTTTTGTTCGGCGAGAAAAGAGCAAGTTAAAACTCGTGCAGATCACTGTCAGTAATTGGATAACTCAACCATTATCATAACGCGGTGATTAAGGGCAGCTCACAAGGGGACAAAACAGTAAAAGACAACTTCAAGATTAACATCCCACTTAAGATTATACACCAATTAAATTCAGTTCAGTTTATATAAAGCCATTCCAAACATAACAGCCTCATAGCATCAGAGAAGCTTTAACAGCGGTTGTCATGGGTGGACGCAGCAGGGGCTAATGTTCTACAGCATTTAAAATCTGAGTGGGTAAAGAATCTGAAGACAATGCAGGAGTGGAAATGAAAAACTGTAATGGTAGTTAAATAAAGAAAAAACTCTCTGGGTAAAACGTGACCCCTCTAGGCATGCTAACCCGTACCCTTACGTACATTAACATGGAGTGTGCAACTGCCCTTCGAATTACAGTTATTTGCAGAGTAGCCCAGATTACTCTTGGGCTAGCCACTGACGCTCATAAAGTCTGTTTGCGGGATAACTACCTTTGTAATCAGTGGCTGTGTTCTGGGGCTTGCAACTTACACTGAGTTAAATCTATTAAATAAGCACAAGCTAAAACCAAAACAGTTGCATGCTCATGGGTTGATTTTTGAGATAGCAATATCAAAGATACTGTAGAATTTAATACTTAAACTGTGGCAATCTATAATTATTTCTGAAGAAAACTATCAGAATAATCTGTAAAAACTGATTTGCGATACTTTTTTAAAATAGAATGTATTTCATATATTGTACTGACACAAAGTCCCAGTCTATTTTTTTTTGCAAACTCTGCATGTACCTTGTGACCAACATGCCATCCTTAATACTTTTCAAATATTAAAACATTATACTTACATTGCGTATGCATTAAGAGTCAAAAGAAGAGCACATAATTATTCATCTTTTTATTTATGGTCTCTATCTCTTTCGGTTACGCTTTAAATGAATTATTTGATGACGCCTCAAGGTTTCCGCCTATAAATGGGACTTTATTTCTATTCTGCTCACTTTACCTTGTGCTTGCTTGTAAATTTCAATTAAACATTTCATAATTTAGGAGGGGGGAGGCACAAGAGGACCCAAGCTTGTTGTCAGGGGGGCACTGGCCGCCCCCAGCCCTCCTCTAAAACCGCCCATGCAGGCAGGTAGATATACAGTATGTGGAACAGAAAAACCCCTCCCACTTCGCTCACCTGTGCGAGAACACTTAAAGTGTAATACGCTGGCCCTTTAGGCTCTACTTCCTGCTAATTAGCCTTATATGTTCCACTTAACTACTGAGGCACTTGTAGCTGTTTCCTCCTGCATCAAAGATGTTTTGTAGAAAAGGACGGCTTGGTGCTTTGGCACTGCGTGACAACAGCATCTCCAACGGCTCCTTTCGTGTACGAGACGGAGCTTGTTGTGAAGGCACCGTCACGTACTTTCCACAACAGTGCAGCAAAGGTCAAAGCCACAGACAGGCATTTCAACTCAGCGATATTTTTAAGTCTTCCTTTGTTTTTAGCGCTTTGTGAGAAAAATGGTTAAATTGCTCTTGTCCTCCATCTTTGTCCCTTGTTTTGAAAATAAGCAGCATCATTGTTTAACATATACTGTATATATTACAGCTCATATATACACAGTATAGGTGCCTTATGTACTCCTTTAAAAGGCTGAAGAATGTGTACTTTATGTTTTTCTGATTAAGTCCTTGAGATGAATGGAACCGTGAGATAACGAGTGTACCAGGTTATTATGAATAACAACACCTTGTCATGTTTGACTGGAGACCAAAGATTACCTGCAAAGATACCCAAATAACAGAAATAACAGCAAAATCAGCACTGTGAATTAAAAGCCCGCTAAACTTAATGAGCTAAAGAATGCAGAAACATTTTGCACGGAGGAATGATCAGAGAGACATTGCAAGACAAAAAATAAGATATCAAGATTTATTGCTTTAATTTTCTGTTATGGAAAATAATATGAGGACCATGTTATTACAGTTGGAATCATAGTGCTGCTGTCAGTCTAATGCACAACTTTAAGTTAAAATTATAGCTCATTGTATGTTGAACTTATATATTACCTTTTCGTTAATCTTGTTCAAGCATATGAATAAAAAAAAATAGATGGTGTATTTCATTTGCTATTCGCTTTGAAAATTCGGGCGAATGAATGACTATACATTGTATGTCTTGAATTGTGTCTGTTCTGTCCATACGCGTCATCACTGCTCCCAGACCAGACCCCTCACATCAGTTCTTACACTGACACGAAGTACAAAAGGACCACAGCTGAAGTGATGCCAGGTAGCATCTCAAGGAAGGAGGCTGCCAGAGCCTTTTGTGTATTCGTGTAATAAATAAATAACATGAAATGAAAATGTAACTGGTTATTACAGGCTGAATACTTGAAAAGCCTTAGAAATTTCAGAAAGTACTTCTTTTTTGTCGTTACAATAAAAAGACAAAATCAATTCACTGACATGAAGTAGGAAAAGACCACAGCTGAAGTAATGTCAGGTAGCAACTCAAGGAAAGAGGCTGCTGGAGCCCTTTGTGTATTCATGCAATAAATAAATAATATTAAAAGAAAATGTAATTGGTTATTACAGGCTGAATATTTGAAAAGCCTTAGAAATTTCAAAAACTATTTATTTTTTTGCAGTTACAATGAAAAACACAAAATCAATTATCTTAGGTGAATTGTTCCATTTGGTTATTAATACACTGAATAAAACCTATGCAACCATTTATTTAATTATGGAAAATTTTTTATCTATTTTTTTTACTTCTTAATGCATGCATGAATTTGTTTTCAAAATCTGTAGGACATGTATGGGTTGACACTGCAGCTTGGCTGGGTGCCTTCGATGTACGTTTCCCTATTATTTCCCGGCCCATTTTCCCTTTCCAAATAAAGGCAATCCCAGTTGGCTTGGCCTACTCTGCTATCACTCCGCTGTGTTAAACGTCTCATTTAAGTGCCACTCAAACTCCTTCTCAGGTTCTAAATATATTTTTCATAAATCTGCGTTCAGAAGATCGTGTCAGGGTAGGCGATAGCTGATTGGTGTGTCTGGCACCTGTGTCTTCATCGCAGTGCAGCATGGTGTCCGACACCCAAGGCAGTATTACAAATGACACACATCAAAAGGGAGAAGAACGTACACAATATACAGTTAATTAAATTACCCGGCTTGATTGACACGTTGTGCATACAGTTTTTCCAAACAGCACTGCTTGGTGCCAGCAGCAGCACTGCAAAATTAATAGTTGCATTGTGTCAAAGTTCATTCATCGTTTATACGTTATTACAGTTATCAATTGAATAATTATTTCAGTATGTGTACAGCACTTGGCCATAAATGCTTTATTTTTATTGCTGTGTCCTGTAAACTGTACCAGATTAATGTTCTTCCACAGAAGATAAGATAATAACATGCACTTACTTAATAACAATGAAGGAAGTGTTCTTCCCATTCTCACGTCTGTGCACGTCAAGCAGCATGGAAGGGATCCAAAAATATTTCCATACTTTTATAATACACGTTTGTAGCAGTTTATTACCCGATTCAAAACAATAACAGGAACAATCATAGAACAATAATTTGCATTTTGCTTTAATGTGTCATAAAATCCCCATTTTATAGCCTTACAATAATTTCTTTTTAAAGTTTGACCTGGTTTTCCTAGTCTCACCACTAACTTACTAGTAAGTGATAACATTTGCCACAAATCAAAAGTACCAGTGAAACATATTTTATAAGGATTATGGATTTTAAAGTTAATAATTAACCTATTCCTCATTACAAATTTCCCATAGCGTACAGTTTAGAGCTGTAAAGGATATTCAGATATATTCATGTTCAAAAACTCATCTGGCAGACAGTAGAACATTTATATGTTGCTGTTTGATAACAGAACGATGTAAACAGCTGTTTAAAGCAGCTCCCGCCTAGACGTCATGGCGGACACTGCTGCTAACGCTGTTGGTTTTGTGTGCATTTTCCCACGAACACAAAAAATACATTTTCATCACTCTGTGCCCAGCTGTAAAACAGCCTCTGTGTCTATGCATTAAACCTAGACAGGAACAGACTTAGTTCTGTTTCTGCGGGTAGTCCATAAGTGATCTGTGGTTTAATACTTCATCGTCCTTCTGGCAGGCACAACTTTTGGGACCTGAGAACATTAAGCAAAGCGCACTGCAGTTACGGCTACGACATTTTTTATTAGCATAAATATCTTAACAGCTGTATATTAGAAAAATCTAAAGTCTTTGTCCACTCTAACAACAAATTTAAGAGTGACCAGTTAAGGAAAGAATCTGTAAATACTTTAAGATGGGGGTAAGCGAAGCAGAAATCAGAGAAATGAAAGTTATTATCTCTGTTAGGATTAACAAAGACCCTTTGATGACTAATGTAGCAGTTCCATGTTAATTTTGTCTATACCCTCGGCCTGTATCTATACTTTGTAACTATATATTTTTTCCAGAATCCTTCTCCCCATCTCTTGAATACGTATTAATTTTCGTGCCATTTCACTTATTAGTTAGACCTACAGAGAGCTCTGAATAAGGAAACTTCAATTTAATTATAACCACCATGTGTGGTGTGTATATATATATAATTGCACATGAAGATCAGCCTGAGACTGAAAGGCTGTTAGCATTTTCCTTTTTAAAGGTAATAAGATTTGTGCTGAAAAGGAAGAGAATAAATGCATGAACTAGTACATTTATGATGGAAAAATCTTTTCATAAAACCCTTTGGTTTAAGTCATTAAAAAAAAAATCTGTTCAGCCTTTATTTATTTAGCCAGTTATTAAAAAACACCAATGCCAGCAGTGGGTCACGACACTAGAGATCGTCATAGAATTGAGTTTAGCTGTGAAGCACGTGAAAGCAGATTTTGGTTAATTAAGTTACTTTGAAGGAAGCGGAACAGAGAGTAATCTATAATGTTTAGGCTATACAGAATGTTTGGACATGTGTTACTTTGGTGCCACCCAACTGACCAGTTATATTCTACTCCGAGGTTATTTTTTGTTAACATTTGACACACGGTTTCTGTAATACCATCTGAAACATTACACAATACCGCGCACAATAAGTTGATGATGGTTTATGATATTTCTCATAAAAGTTTGGAAACCATCATAAACTGATACAAAGGATCATACAGCATTGTGACAAGCAGGCGAAATTGAAAAGTCCTTTGATGGTGTATTTATGATGCTGTGAGGATAGACATTATACTTAAACTCACCCCCCTTCAGTACCATGGAACCAAGTCACCAGTCTCAACCAATGTTTCGTTTTACAACGTGCTTATATTTCACATAAAACAGGACAAAATAAATGGGATAACAAAATATTCTAAGCATATTAAGTTTTAACCTTGGATTCATTAATTCAACTATATTATTCATGCAAATAATTAAATTACAAATAAGGTTACAGAGCATTATTTATGGTCTGCTTTGTTGGTGCCAAGAAGAAGTGGTTGAATAATAGATGGTTAGATGGAAGGGAATTCCTATTATACAGGCTAGTGTACACAACGGGAAATTTTTCACAATTTCTTTGTGTTCTGTAATTGGTGCTTCCAATTGTCAGACTTTTATATTACCTGGCGTGCCAGCAGAAATTTTTCAATTGGGTGGCCAAGGGGTGGCCAGTTGTTTTCAAGGGGTTGACTTTTAAAAGTTGCATTCTGGGGCAGTGGCCAGACATTCTCATGGGCGCCCATGGTCATTCCAAATGCCCCCTTGGTGCCACCCTTGCATACCAGCTTCCAATTAAGCCCTACGTTTTATAAACTTTACTGACTAAACTTTGCAAACTAAATAAGGAGGCTTTGCACACAATTTAAATAGACAGACTAAATATGTAAACAAGACTTCATAAACTGAAATTTTAATGTGAATAAAAACTGTCAAAAGAAATGTCACCAGTTAAATACACTTGTGTGTATTCTTATAAGTGCAGTGTATACAGAATATATACATTGTGAATCATAAAAGTTTGATAATTTGGCACACAGGATTCACGTGTTACTTTTCCTTTACCCTTGCCAACACTCCACTACAGGCAGCTGCCAGATTAAATCACATAACATTTGCTGGCAAATGGATTATGCAAATAAAAAACTTTAGCATGTACAAAAGCTCCATAAATAATTGCAAGTCTGTAGCCTTGTCATTTACTGATTGTTACTTCCTAAACTCAGATATTTATTTTTTCAGTTTAGCCATTTAAACGTATAATTTTACACAATTGTCAAGTACAAACTCACAGGCTACAATATTTTGTTTTACTTTATATTTTAAATCCATTTGTAGTTTTTATTTGGTTCACCAGAGTAAACAATTTGACTGACATTGAAACCCTGAAGTTCTTTTGAGTCGGTATTGATAATGTATAAGCCTGATGGGGTTTGGCAGGTCTTTTGGTTGGCTCATTTTTTCACCCGTCTTTCCTATTTTACGCTATAAATTTTGCCTGAAGGATTTTATATGTAGTTGCCTCATTGACACACTGTACTGTGAGAAGACTGTTTTGGTCATCCCTACCGTCATCCATGCTTCTCACACAACATCTAACACATGCAAATTTAATAATTCTATACTGTTCAAACAAGTGTAGTGCTAATGGACAGATTCTCAACTGTGAAAAGAGCAATTTTAATGTTATTAAAATGTGAATTACTGTACAGTGACCTAGTCTTCTACAACTGGAGGCTTATTTACTTTTACAGGCATGAGAGAAAAGGCAGTGTGCTTATAGCAGAACATTGTGCCTAAGTGTAATAAACACACACACACACACACACACTATAAACTGTATTTTTACAACTTCCGCTATAAATCACACGCAATATACACCCCTGGAATTTTGTGAAGAATTTGCATTTAATCAGTGATATATAAACCGTTACAGGAAAAATTATTTTAAAAACTCAAACATTATAACTATTATAAATAAATAGATAACACATGATACCATTTTTCCTTCTCTTTGCCAAAGAGGGAGGCCACAAATGAGATGCAGAACATGTGCCGCGTGTTTTGGTCCTGCTCTTTGACTGTGATTATGTGGTAATGACTGATGGCCCTGACAGCAAAGGTTATCGCTGAATATTTGAATTCAGACGCTAAAGCTGAAGACCTTTTGCCGTACGATGACGCCACCTGTCAGAGAAGAGCCATTATTTGAGTAATGTACTGTAGCCCCTCACCGTCCAGGAGGCCACTCGAATGAGAAGGGTCTGACGTGGCAGCCGGTGTAGGCTTTTATCATGCATGCGGGTGACAAAGCTCGCAGAATCGCTACAGGGCAATGGAAGCTCGAGATGGACAAAGCACTCTTTTTTAATACTTCTTTGAAATGGTTTCGAGAAACAATATGTTTTTTCTAGGCAAGACTACGCAATATATCTAAATACAATGAATGGAGGGATTCCAGTAATCTAATGAGAGTTCTTGGTAAAAGAAGGATAAATAATAAGGAAGAGGTTTGTTTTTGCTTGTATAAAATCAATACGAGGGTATACAAGTTTAAGAGACTCTAAGTATACAGAAATGTAGAAATTCTTTAAACCCAAACCTTGAGGAGATTGCTTGTCATTTAGTTTGTTGTGATATAAATAGAAATTCCATTTCGAACATGGTTTGTAGTGCAAAGTGTTTGCCTCTTTGAAAGCGTCTCTTATCCTAAGGTGGGTTTCTAATTTATCCTTATAATTTGCTCTGACGTTTTTCAGAGCTTCTCTTTCGTTTGCATTTCCGTTAATGTTTGAATTACTTGCCTTCGGTTAATGAAAGTTCATGTTGACTTCAGGCTATCTCATGCCAACGCTCATGTCAGCTGTGTTGATTAGAATAGTAATTTGACTCAAGCTAAATTTTGTTTTCAGTTTGGGGTCTACCGAACACCCTTTTAATTTGGCTCAGATAACCATGTAGGAATAAATGTGTTAAAAATATATGGTTTTATATACCTTTTTTAACCAAATGGGTTTTTGTAACAATTTACTATGCTGACTACTGCAATAGCTAATTTAATATACACTTCAGTCATGTGCGTATAAAAAAAAAAACATACATAAACTGGAACTTTATTTTAGACTGAACACTATGGCTTCTGAGGTAGCTACACTATGGCAGCAGAAGTGAAGAATGCACTGTGTATTCACAGCTTCCCTCACATGTTACAGGTTCAAGCTCAGCTAGCAAACAAAACCCAAGGGTAAGGTTTCGCTGAAACGCCAGGGCCGCTGAATAGTGAGCAGCAGAAATGGCTCCGCTGACATTGCCAAGGTCACAGTTGGTGCCAGGAAGCGCAGCTATTTAATCATGAGCCCCTGCATCTTCTGGCCCAAGGCCGAACGTTGGACCTCCATCTCTTGCTAAGTCTCGGAGGACCTTGGCGACAGAAGATAGAGAGATTTTGGCACGTCCCGTGTGGCAGCTAAATCCGCCGACATAATAAAAACACTCTTGCATATAAGATCTATTAAAAGCCCCTATCACCCTGACAAAGACAAACCATTTCTCTGCTGCAGGCAGCCTTATCTGCTATTCAGTAATAGAAATAATATTTCTTTCCTGTGTTGTAAATGAAAATAAAGCAGCATCGTTGTCCAGAGCCGATAGCAGGCGGCGCACCTACCATCCCCACCCCATCGCCCAATCACAGCCAGCCGGTGCTTTTATTTACATGGAGCGCCAGGATAAACACCCCTGAGCGGAGGTTGGATGCACTGTTCTGTTTCTTCATTTCATAACAAATATGAGTCACTGTGGAAGTACGCCTGAGCTTTACTCACTACTCACTCGTGTCGATCTCTCAGCTTCTTTCAAAAACCAAATAGGCGCGAGCATTTTTCAAAACTGAATCGTGGAAATGATGTACTTTGAAAACAGCTACAAAAAACACATTAACATAAAAACTTTAGAGCTTAGGCAGGCAAATTAGTTCAAAATATGTAAGGTTAGAAGCTTTACCTTTTTGTTCATTAATTGTCAGGTCACAGTAGTCCTTTTGCAGTAAGAAAGGTAGATTCCAAGCACCATAAAAGGATGGCTTGCCTTTTAACAGCAAGCAATAAACAGAGAGGCTGGCTTTGACAATTTATTTATCTTTGCCAACGGCCCTGCTGGTTGCTGTCACTTTATCACATGTGCTGTGTGAGATCATTACTTGCCCGTCTGTGATTTGCCCTCCCCCCTGCCCCAGGTTTTGTTATCCACACATGCCACTGCATGCACTGTAGGCTTTAAAATCCACACAGTCATTGTCAATAGTTTAAATATTCACTTCCACAGCAGCCCTTTTATGCACTATTTCTGGAGAGTCGGTTGGCGGTGATGATGGGGGAAGAGCTGGGATGAAGGGTGGAGAGCTGTTCCGCTTTCTGTTAGAGGAGCTATCACTTGGTAATTATGTAATTTAATTAATGACACCACCTTCCGGGTAGGACTTTGTACCAGAGCACAGCAAGTTCTTCACTTTAACCTTTCAGTGTCAGGTATGAGGTTTTTTAAGAAACGCACTTTCATCACATTTTACTTTGTTCCTAGTTTGCGCAGAGCAGGTTTTCTACTGTTATTTTAATTTGCTTACCTCTGCTGTACTTAACATTTTAATCATTTTGACTTATTTATGGAATTTACTCAGGCACACCATGGCACTTATTGCTGTGTATGCTAAAACAGCAGGACGTGTTTTTGGAATTAAGCTGTTATGTTCTCTTGTTCACATTGTAAAACAATCTTTCATTACCATTAATATTCTGTCATTATCTATATAAAACTGAATCCTTTGTCAGTTATTGCTATTTATTGAATAAGTCCTTTGTTGCACTAATATCTATGTTATTGATAGGGACACAATATAAGAGAAATTCCTTTAAAAGATGACAGATAGGTAATGCATATTGTATTTCTCTAAATTTGTTGATAGTAACAAAAGTTTGACAATCTGTAGCAAGTCCAATTTTCCAAATTCATGCTTCTCAAGTATAGGACTTCATTGTCCCAGTCTTTGATAAATGCGTAATAATGTGTTAACAAGGACATTCCAGTTCATTAGCTATAATCATGAAATGCCGTAATGTCTGATTTGGAATCTGAATTAGAACAGCGTGTACACTTGGTGAACCAGAGCCAGTGGCTCAAAAGAAATATGGAAACTCATCGCTGCAGTTTTTTTTACATGGAAGGTTTGATTATTTGCAAAATTATTGAGACATTGAGGATGGTTAGTATTGCTATCATTTGTATTGGACAAGAATGAAGACACAGTCATCTAATACATATTTTAATGTTTTTATAATTTACTTGACTGCCTTTCTGAGTAAGGTGAGATATATTGTTTGCTGTTATTTGTGATCTGGTCTTTGTGTAGTCTGCTCTTACACTCACTTGTGCCGAATTTACTAGCAACACACTTTGTAGGTGTGAAACTGATTCATATGAACTGTACAGTACTGTAAAAACAGACATCAGCGATCAGTTCCGCAGTTACGGTTTGTGCCGCGGTCGAAAGGATATTATTCAAAGTAGCATTTTTACTGTTCTGCGAGAAGGCGTCACAACACAGACCTATAAACACCATTACAGAAAAATGGAAAAAGGATAAACCTTTCTCTTCTGATTTCACTAGGTGAAATAACAAAGTGTTCTGATAGAAGAGGGTTATGTAGTTAGAGAGACTTTGAACATCAATTTCACGGGTCAACACAGATGCTGAGGATGATTATGATAATGATTTGTCCTCATTGCATTTCAAGCAAGAGCAACAAACTCAAGATTATTTGTACACATGGATTCGAGGTCACCATGTGCCTGTCCCCATATTAATGTTAAAATGTCTTCCAATGACAGGTTAATCAATGACAGCAGCCACATTCAAGAGGAATGGTTCTAGCCTAAGAAGACAGTATAGAAGTAAGAAAGAGAGAAGCAAGTACTCATTCAGTGGAATAATCTAAACACACCGTATGTATGTAAACCAGGTATAAAACCCTGCCTATTTATTTAGCCTGTCTTATGGTAAAGGGTGCTGACTGAAAGGTGAGTCCTGACCACAGACATCTCTGCTGTCACTCTAAGTGCATGTGAATGCCCGTATTAGCTGTACGGTGCCCAGCCTTTGTGCTGGACTGTCTAAGATCTCAGTCTTATTATGCTTTGTGCTTACTGTATGATGCTTCTCTATTCCAGGACTAGCGGAGTCAGACTGGGGGAAATAGTGGGACTGATTACAAAGGGTCTGAGTATGGGTAGGGTCCTCAAACAGCCTTATAAGAGGGGGTGTTACATAGCAAGGTGGTAAGGGAGCCCTCACAAAGAACAAATCCACAAGACCCAGAATGTTGTGCTACACCTCTGTCCAGGACTGATCCATTCATTGATATTTATAAATTGGCTTTCCTTACAGCATCCCACTTTGTGTCTCTTACACAGATTGTCAGTTAGCAGCTGCACCCAGATCCATGTATCCTGTGACACAGTCTGTACAGCACTTGTCATTTTTGCACAATTGACTGAATCAGCCTGTTTCTAGTTTCAGCTACCTGCACCTGTGTCACAATTAATGGTCACTAACACCAACTTATCCAACTTTTTAACATATATATTACATATTTTAATTCTTGCTTGTGTATAGACTCTGCTGCAAGGTTGAGTGATCATTTTCACTTTCTTTTATCCCGTCAATGTATCTTAAAAAAAGAAAGATTACTAGATTACTAAAGATTACTAAATGTGTTGATTTGCAAGAGAAGCAAGGTCCAAGTGCAGAAAAGAAGGGTTTAATACAAATCCAAGACAAGAAAACAAAGGAAGGCCAGGCAACAACCATGGGACTAACAAAGAACATCTACTTCTAGCACAATAACCAGCAGAGAACAAAAACAAGAGCAGAGTATATAAAGACACCAACAGGAAATGACAACCAGGTAAAAGGACTGATAAAATTAGCACAACAGCACAAGAAGAATGGAGTACAAGAATAACAGGAAAACAGGGAAAAATAACACCTAGTGGACATAATTAGGAAGCACGGGCGCAGGGCATGACACTAAAAAGGGTGTCACCTGATCGTAAAAACTGTGCTCTAAATGTGGTTTGACTGTTTGAAATATACACAACAAAATCAAGCACTAACCAGTAACCGAGACATAAATGCTTTTCTCAGCATTCTGTGCACAAATCCAAGCTTACTTGCTTTCAATTTTGATTTAAAAACTACAAGGAACAGCAAGGAAGAGACAGTTAAATCAGCATGGATTTGTGATCAAGGGTTTAAGGAATTGCTATTCTCCTGTAGTTTGTCTTGAAAAACGCTCTATTGAATTATTTACAAATGCCCACTTTTTTACCTGTACCCTGAAAGAGACAATACAGATGTAATCAGCATTTGGCACACACTGGAGCCTTAGAGTTAGCTGCCAAGCTGCCAGTGCTGCCCAGTGCATGAAAGGAAACAAACCTGTGAGGCGTTTACTGGAGTAAAAAGTATAGAGCAACTCTCTGACGCCGCATTTGGGAACATTGGGAAATTACGTCAGTTAGTGGTTATAGAAACATGCACCCATTTCATAAGGGCAGAAAACAGAATGGTAGAAGTCAAAAGGAGCCTGTAGCTTCAAGACAAGACCATTAAAATGGAGTGTTCGGTGTGAGAACATAGCCTTAGAGTCTCGCTGCTCTTTTGTGTTGTGACATTGTTTTCCAATGTGTGACGGGTGAGAGGCCACCTGCAGTCAGGGTGCCGGTGAAGGTGGTCCTGCAGACCACCAGTGACCCTGTATAAGGACGAAAGTGTGTCTAGGCCTCTGTTATCTTATGTAAGCTTTGAAGAGATGGAGACCTATGCTGTGGTGTAGTGTTAAAGCACCAACACCTTCTGCACAGCTGTTTCATTGCTAATACATGGCCACATCCAGAACTTTTTTGTTGGCCTGTCTCCAGACTATCCTTTAAGACCAAATCGAGACAGAGGATCTTTGGTTTTTCCTCACCCCTCACCCATCCCTATCACTGAGCCTCACCAAGCCCTCCAGGTTTCTGTTTGTTGCTTTGTCTCATACCTGGCTTTGACTTCTTCCTGACAGCTCTTTTCATCGAGCCCCTTAGTGCTTTGGGCCCAGCGTTCACCCTGGAACACGGAGGGTTCCATGCCATGATCCAAATCTTGTCCCCTTCAAAGGTTGCTATTGTGCAACTCACGTCTAAAAGTGCTTGAGACTGTCGGGTACCTTGAGGCTTAACTGATTGGTAAAGGTGGTTGCTGTAGGCAGAATACACTTTCAGATACCTGTATACAGCAGCATTCACAGGAGAACTTCCTGTTTTTACTGTTGCTTGTGCTGACATTATCAGAAGGCATGTCAACTGCTACTGTATTAAACAGATTTTACTTTTTACCTTTGTAAATATACAGCCTTGTTCTCAGGTGTTCAAAACAAATAAAAATGAAGCATGCATGCACCCTGAGATACGTTTGCAACCTGTCCAGTGGATATTCTGCCATGTACCTGAGGATGCCTGAGTTACGCTCTCTTTGACCTTACACAGGACAGATGTTGGAAAAATGGGTGGGTCCCACGTGTGCATGTTATAGCGTGACTGTTGGTCCCTTTAGGTATACATGTCAAATGAAGCCTTTCAGACCTAATTATAACTCATGGATCTATGTATAAAAGATGTGCTACAGTGTCAGGAAAGATTTTAATAAACATATAAGCGATGAATGCAAAACAAACAAGGGTGTGTGAAGCGATCACTTCACCAACTTATGGCTTTTTTAAAAACGTGACACGAACACCACAGGGCTCAGCTGAATGGAATGACACGATGTGCTCATGGGTAGTGCTGTCAAGACGGCGTGCGGGCAGAAGAAGCAACACATAAGATTCACAACGCTGAGTGCTAACATCACTTATTCATATTCACAGGCAAAGAACACATAAAAATATGCAGATATCCTGTGTTAAAATCAGTACAGAAACAGAAAAACCTTGGCCAGATATACATCTATCTTCAAATAATGCATCAAGACACTTTGGATAAGTGAGGTTTATTAATTTTATACATATTTTGTGTCTAAAATTAACCTAAGCAGCAGGTTGTAAAAAAACATTGCACTTGAAATCACTGCATTTAATTATATGTAAAATTATTTCTAAGAAGCCCGTTAAATTAGCAAGCCTCTGGGAATACAAAAGAGACGTGTACCAAATATGTCCCAATATCCTAATTTAATGGGCCATGCAAATTCTAAACAACAACTACATTAATTTTATTTATCACTAAATGATTTCCTACATAACCCATTACATGCACCTTGAGCAAACAATTGTCCTTTTTATATATATGGGAAATTTTTCCCACTCTTTTTCTCTTAAGAAACATTTTGAATTTGATTTGCCTTTACAGTCTGTGCAAAGTAACATTTATGCTGTCTACAACTCACCAGCATTTTTCTGCTCATACTTTAAGCTTACGGTAGTCTGTCTGTTTAAAGGAAAAAACATTTGTATTGAGTATGTAGCAACAACAAGACAAAAATTAGTAGTGTGATGTTTGCTAGTACTGCAGTAGACCCAAATGCCATTAATGTAGTAGTTTGAATTTTAACTAAAGACCCAGAAGAGCCAATAAAGAACAAACACAAAAATTCCAGTAAAAAAAAAAAAGCACCAAATTATCTGAAAGGGACGTGTTTATTATTTATCTGTTAATACAACATTTAGATCAGGTCAAAAAAAGGGCAACAGGGCCAGATATCAAAAATACAATAAAAAGACAAATACATCCAAAATTCTAAATCCTAAATTGTGGTCAAGTCAGGGAATAGTCTGTTTCAATATTCAAAATTGAAGCTTAATCAAAAAATTAAGAAGCAAATAAACAAACAAAAGCTTAAAGACTAGAAAGTGCATAGCAGGACAACATAACCAGTTAAAATTGCTTGATGTAGAGAATAGCTTCCTATGAGCGAACCAGGGCTTTATGTAGTGGAGATTAAAGAGAGGCTGATTGGAAACAAGTGTGTCTGAGAATCAGGCTGCTGTGATCTCATGCAGGAGAAGCACTGTGAGGGTGAGTTGTGCACGTGTGAGGGTGAGGTGTGCACGTGTGAGGGTGAGGTGTGCACGTGTGAGGGTGAGTTGTGCACGTGTGAGGGTGAGGTGTGCACGTGTGAGGGTGAGGTGTGTACATGACTGGAAACTGGTGTTACAATCCGACAAGTGGCCCATGCTAAAGAAGTATTTACATTATAACAACTTAAAACTGCTTTTAAGTGTGTTTATATTTACCATGTGGTTAATTATGACAATCATTTTCAACATCTCAATTTTAGTTTTTTGACAGTTTGAAACTGAGCAAAAGAAGTCAGAATGTTGGTGAGTTAGGATCTGATATGAGAGCAGATTTACTGAAACAAGACAACAGGAGACATGCAAAGTTGAGGGTATCTAAAAACTTGTAAAAAAAGTATTCTTTAAATACATAAACATAAAAAAACAAATTATTATTGTTAATATTAATATTATTACTAGTACTACTACTACTAATAATAATAATAATAATAAATTTAAAAAACAGCATTTGAACACAATGAATTATCCAGGACAGAACTGTCTGCCAGAGAAATCCAAGCGGTTCAGCAAACAGAAGCACCATGAGAAGCAACAAACAACTGCTGAACCTTGGAGATGCCAACCTGGTGCTTCTCCATACCATCTGGAGATGCCAAATTAGGATGACTGCTGATAGTTTAGCTTGACTGAGGAGAAAAGGCAGGGGGAGGGGGGCACACGGCAGATGTAACAGACCGGTAACATCAAATACATCGAAGACAGCATTTTGGTCTACAGGCAGACTTATGGTTTTGTTTGCTACATGAGAAGAGTTCTGTTACACACTGTTCTGTGGCAGCTGAGGACGCACAAGGTAATGAGATTGTAAACATTTCAAAGGTGACATTTTTAAGGATTTGAAGAAGATTTAAAACAACTTTAAAATGCAGGTTTGGCTTTCTGACAAGATTCTGTAAAACTCCTGGACACTGTCTGATGATAAAAATGTCTTAATTTGTTTAGAAGCAAATGAATAGGAGTGGTGTGTAGCAGGCAGGCGCTTGGTTTTGTTTTATCTTCAATAAATTCCCTCCTTGGTTTTAAGGCAACAGTTAGCATATGATAGAACAATGAATCCAAAAATAAATAAGAAATAGTTTTCCTTTCATCTATGAACATACAGAAAATAAACAAACTGGCAAAGATTTGCAAGCTACATGAGGCATGGTCAGTGAACGGGTTACTACACCACCTACAAAATCGACCGTCAATCAAAACAAGCAGCTAACAAACTGAATTTTAGCAATATGAGAAAAAAGCCTTCATGATTGCTAGGGAAGACTCGCCAGGCTTCTCAGGTGCTTAATAACACAGTGCAGAAAATGAGGTTCGGATGTGGCATCCAGTTAGCTCTCTAAGAAAGGACAATTCCTATTGCTTTCTCTGCATGCTGGCTACAACCCCAACTGGACTATTTGCAATTATTCCCACTTAGCAAATACTTACAGCAGTGAGGTGAACATTTGGCATATGAGTCAATTAATCACATTTATGTAACATCCAACAGTTCTAAAAAAGTTCACAATCCTTGGAACATTTTTTTAAATAAATAAGTTATTTTGTAAATTTAAGAAAAAAATAGAAGAATATATGTAGCAATAAATGATGATGTATAACCATGTTAAATATTTCACTGGTGTCTGGGGGTGGGTTCCACATAAAAAGGCAGGGGCTTTAATGCCAAGTTTTTAATAACAGTCTGTGGCGGCATTTTGGCTTGGTGGGGCTGTTACCCCTCGTCCCAGCTCGGCAGTGTAGCCTCGCCTGCTGACGGGAAGAGAATTCAGAGCCGGAGGCTGCATTAGTGGCAGCCGCTACAAAGGAACCACGGGACAAGTGAAAAAGCCTTTGCCCTTGGCTAACCTATTTTCAGAAATTATCCTTTTTTTTCAAACGAGGAAGTAGAGGAAAATAACAGGATAGTAGTGAATTGAAAGCGTTCGGACTGACTTGTTATATCAATGAAACACAAATGTAAGAATGATACGATGCAAAAAGACACACCTCACTAAGCCGAACCTTGGCGAAACACGTACGTTTCACTGTTACTTATGTATAATCACATAAAGCCGTTAGTTAAGTGCAGTAATGAAGTGAGACGGGGGTTCGCCTAATTTACATAACTCATTTACTTCTTGTGGGGGGTGCATGGCCTAGATCCCCCTCGGGAGAAACAGTCGAGTGGCATCGCTTACTAATCGCTCTCTCTCTCTCTCTCTCTCTCTCTCACTCATACCTCTTTTGCTCTGTCTTCTTTATTTAGTTGCGTTTGTGCGCTAATAATTACAGTTTATATGCTGGGACCTTTTCATAAGTGTAGCTGAAATTGTTTGCTTTGCTGATCACAGCTGCCCCCACCAGTTTTGTTGTAGCTTGTTGTTCCTTTTGGCATCACAGAGGCATCATGGTGCTTTCTACCCCTGTCTCATCCTAAACCTCTTGTGTATGGCCTCTTCGCATGTCACATGACCTCCCGTTCCACCTACGTTCTTGTAAACCTGGGAAATGAAACAGGCTCTTTTCATTTTCATAACAAGACCGTACTGTAAGCATATCTGACGCGGATCCAAAGGTAGGGAAATAAATCATGGCAGATCAGGAATATTGACCAAATGCACAAACAAGATTAGCTGTTATTTTATCGAGGAAGTTTCAATGCCTTCTACTAACTGCAAACTGTTTCTAACCAGCATTATCCAATCAGCCACTTATTATCTTATTATCAGGGGCATTGAGGTCAAAACTTTAACACAGGGTTTGAATAAAATAAAAACACTGACCCAGACGCATAAATTATAAGTTTCCAGCACTGATGCAGACTTTTTTGTGTTTCTTGGGGTAGTATTCCCACCCTGAGGGACCCCTCAATATCTCTGTGCCTATGATTTATGATTAAGAGTGGTCAGGGGTTTGATTTATTATGGGCTCCAGACATTCCAGCATATTGACTGCAAACACAGAACTGGCCTGTTATATTTTCCTTACAAACACCACAAATAAATAAATGAAGTATAGCATGTACCCAATACGAAACATAGGGATCAGATCATCAGTTTTCAGTGGCGCTGCTGCCTGTCCACTATAGGCTATGCCTCATCCATGTGTTTGCCAGTTGTACATACCTGATATGACGATGAAGATTCAGGTGGAGCTGTCTGGAAGTTGAATCATGTCAACTGGAAGAAATAAGTCCAGCCTACATGATTTAACTTACATACCTGATGCTAAAGCTGCCAAAGTGGTATGGTAATGTGCCAATGAAATACTTCTAACGTGTTTAATGGGTCAGTGGTGTGTTGAGGTTGTGCGTATAGAATAACAAACTAGTTTGATTCGTTACGTCACACTCAGGATATACAATATGGACAATGGGCCTCATAAAAGAATATTCATTGCATTTTATCTATATTCACATCTGAAGAAGGTTTATGACCAGTTCATATCAGATTCACCAACGCACATCCTTAATTATTTCTAGCTTTCACTGACTTTATATTTCAGCTGACATTTTCATAAGCATGTTTACGTTGAGTACCATTAATTGTATAAACATCAGCATTTAGGGTAAACATGCTGTCATCATTTCCATTTCTTGTGTTAGAGAGCCATTGCATATCTACATCTGTATGGTTGCTTTTCAATCAGATGACACAGCAGTACTGAGAGCACCGCGTGTGTACCGGGGTGACCCCGTCCAAATTTGAACCCAGGTTACAACCTGCGCTTGGTTACTAGAGGGGGGGGGATTACCCTGATGAGCTGAAGAGTAGACTCCCTCCCTCATGGGGCTAATCATGCTCTGGTCCTGAAGACTAGGGAATTTCTACCACATTGGTTCACACCCCACTACACATGGTACCAGCAAAGACAACGGCGCAATTTATTTACTGACACTTGAGGTTTTTTAAGCTGAAAGAATTTTTTTAAAAGTATTTATACCCATATTTTGTTTTTTGCATACTTATTATGGAAAGTAGCAAACTGCCATTTCATAAATACATGTTTCTGAATAGGTTCTGCTTTGATGTATTATTTTAAATGTGTATATGTTAAAAACAGTATACATTGTACTTTGTAGTTTGACCCTGACTAGCTTTTGTTTACACATTGCTGTGAATCAGTGGTGTTTAAATCCTGCACAGCATCATTACCATCTCATTGTTATTCAGTGAACGTAGCACATGTCACATGACTTAAGAAAGCTTTCAGATAAAGCGCCGGTAGTCAGTAGTCCATTTTCTGCTTGTATTATAGGTACCCTACAGTGCGAAGTAAAATAAGGTGTTAAACGCAGGTGCAAATAAATATAATTGGGAGAGTAGGGAAGTTCGATCCTTTTAATGATTTGCCATTTTGGTTTTTATGGATTGGCAGTAATAAGTAAAAACTATTGTAATTGAATAATTAGTCATGTGCCAGTTAACGAAAGGGAATGTTAAACACAATGTGCCCACAAGGACACTTTAGGGAAAACAGATTAAATGGAGCTTGGCACCCTGGTAACCACAAGGTGTAATGAGAGATCTGTTAAAAACATTAATATAAACAGAACCAACACTTGGAAAGATACAAGGCCCAAAGTCTGTATTAAAAATGTTCTGCATTCTACATTGGTAGAGACATTTTTAAGTCAAATCACTAAGCGTAAGGATTCATAAATTAGTCAGGTATTTTTAATAGTCATTATTTTTCAGATGATTTTAGCAGTATTTAACACGATGATCACACTGATGAGCAAGAACTGCTCTGTTATTACACATTTGGAGAAACTCATCAACGAGCATATTGACCACGGAATTTATACGGTTATTTATTTATATGAGTGAACATTTAAGTAAAAAGGCAACTGATTTGTATTGATCTCACTGAAAATGTAAACACAGTTGATAATGACTCCATAGTTAACCGAGTGTTAAACTTATTGCCAAAGTAGCGTGAACGTCAATAGAGCACGAAGGCTTCTTCAGCTTTGTGTTTGGGTTGTTTTTCTCCATATTTTTGTTATTGTTCTATCAGAAGTCTTGAGTGAGGGATTTGAAGATGGATGAATGAGTATTTTAAATCTATCTTTCAAATCCTTCACAGGCATTATTAATAAACTGAATTACCAGCTGAAGCATCTATGCCTGACAATCAGTCTGTTGTTTGTGAAAGCTGGGAAATTCAGGTCTTCTTTTCAACAGGTCCCAGGGGCTCCTGCTTCAAATTACTTTTATACTGCATCAAAATAATATGGACTGTTTTTGTGGCACTCACAATCTTGCATAGACAAGTGTGTGTGTGTGTGTGTGAATACAAACATATATACATCATAGGCCACTTTATTAGGGACACCTTGCTAGTACCAGGTTGGACCTCGTTTCACCCTTCAGAACTGCCTTCATTCTTTGT
>JABJVR010048980.1:0-23038 GCA_025773905.1 Chitala chitala | reverse complement strand
ACACACACACACACATATATATATTATATACTATATACACAAACAAACAAACAAACACATAAACATGTTCAAACCACGGACTACTTTTTGCTTTTTCAGGAAATGTCCCATTGGTAATAGGTAGCAGCAAACAAACTGAACCATTTGGGGGTGACTAAGTAGGGCCTCTTGGCGTACCCCCACCCCCCCACACCGGGGACACCTCACCTCCTCATTCTCTATCTTCAGTGTAGCCAAACGGGACTGCAGCTGGTGGTATCGCATGAGAAGCTCAGTCTGCACCGGCTGCTGGGCGCTGACCTGGAACACCTGGGGTAGGGGGGTGTTAATGAGGGAGCGCGGCCGCAAAGCTCGACGGGAAGCCACACGACGTTCACGCACGCCTTCACGTCTGTCATGCCTGGAAGCGACAGCCGCTGCACTCACAGGGCACTACAGTGTGTCTTCCTGACTGCATGTCACTACAACTTTATGTTTCTAGTAAGGCATCCTTTCACTCTCCCACGTCCGTCAGTTAAACTATTCCTTTTACCCAGTTTTTCCAACCAACGGCTCTATGGCAGTTACAGATGCCTGGGTGTCTAAGCCTGCAAGCTGCGTAGCCCCGGCCAGGGCCTCTGGTACCGCATAACAGACACAACGAGGGCCGGACAGAACACTGGCCTCACCTCGTCCCCCATGTGGGGCATGTACTCGAAGCGCATGGGGGGGCAGAAGATCTGATTGTAGATGTCCATGATCTTGTGCTTGTCGCTGCGGGAGTCCAGATTGTCCACGGCGTTCTCGATTACGTCCAGGCCCTCGTGGCGCGATGTCTCGAGGCTGTATTCTGCCGACAGGTACGTCCGAAAGGTGCGAGCCAAGCTGGCATGGTAGCCCAGGTCACAACACTGGGAAAGCAGGGAAACGCACCTCAGTCACCCAGGGGACTTCTCAGGCTACCGCTAGTTAGCGCCTACATTAACCATTCAAATTCTGTACAACGTTACAGTACATTAACATGTACAACTTTGAACTACATCAGCTACTGGTAGATCATAGTCTTTTTTATACTTTGTCCACGGAGGTGATCTGATCAAAAGACCAACTCTATTACCTGTTTATTATCTGTAATGACAGTGTGACACATAAATCTCATATATGGATTTACTAAACATGTAACTAAAACTGATTGGGAAGTAAAAACAGCACAGCATTATATCAAATTGGCTTTAAAATGAAAATGTAATGGTCTGATGTCAGAAACTGCAAACCATATGAGTCTCTAAAGGAGAAGTAAAAATGATCCAGCTGTAATTTACACCTCAGTTAAAGTACGGTAGCTGAATCAATCACTGATGCACTTTGTGAGGTTTGCGTCTGATGCGGAGGCAGGGTGCAACTATACACGACCTCATCTTTGGGAATTTGCATGGATTACTGACACTATAAATAAGCCGATATAATACATTACCTAATGCTCCTTGTTTCATGTGCGGGTGTAACACACTTAATATACACATTTGCTCTTATCATTTCTCAAATAGTCATTTAATTTCATCTTCCTGTTAAATACTGAATGGTTCAAACAACAAACATAAGAGAGGAAGGGAAGTGAAAAAAAATGGCTAAAGATGCTTAGTTTTAAATGTTTAAACATACAGTAATGTCAGTCAGTTATTGCTGGATAGATGATTTTCATTTATGAATTTGAGCAGGGTTTTCGAATGAGTAAAATAATAAATACTACGGTTATTGGGCGGCACGGTGGTTAGCACTGTTGCCTTGCACCTCCAGGCCTGGGGTTCGATTCTCTCTTTGTCTGTGTGCGTGGAGTTTGCATGTTCTCCCTGTGCTTGGTGGGTTTTCTCCGGGTTCTCCGGTTTCCTCCCACAGTCCAAAGACATGCAGGTTAGGTTGATTGGTGTGTTCAAATTGCCTGTTGTGTGTGTCTTGTGGCGGGTTGGCACCCTGCCCTGGGTTTCCCCTGCCCTGCGCCCTATGCGTTTTGGGATGGGCTCCAGGTTTCCCTGCAACCCTCACCAGGAATAAGTGGTATAGGACATAACTATGGTTATCCAACTGACCTTGAAAATGCGGACGTCATGTGAACACTGAGTGAGATATGGCTGCATAGAACAAACACAGTACAACCGTATCTGAACCAGGAAATACGTGCACTTACATCTATCATATCAGAGACATCATGGATGTAGTATTTTGCCACAACGGCATTTGTTGCGGCCAGGTTCAGGAGATAGTCGTTGCGGGCCTTGGTGCATTTCAGCTTGTTTTCGAAGTATTTGGCTTGCCTCTGGGGGGAGGGAAGTTGAATGGCACGTGAGAAGGAAAACCATTACTGTCACCAGTATAGCGACACAACGTCACCAAAAAGAATCCATGCCGCGACTTTCGCTGGATCGCGTTGCAGAGCACAGATCAACAGCAGTAAATCTGGCAGGGAGAAAGGATAAAGGACGCCATGCAAGTGGTGCTTCCACCAAATGGCAGAGGCTGTAGACACTTCAACACAACCCAAAACACAGATGTTTCCAGTAAAATTCTATATAGGCCAGTTTCCTTAAAGGGACACTGTACCACTGGGAGTGGGAGTGTTACAACATTGGTCAAATATAGCACAAAAAGAAGGAAGCAAACACTGCAGAATATTGATTTTTGTACAGGATGGCAGAGTAATGCAGTATGTAGTAATGAGTTATAGAGATAAAAATATAGCAGTTAGCAGCTGGTGGCTGATGCACACTCAGTTACATCAACAAGCACAGCTCTAGGTACACGATACACAATAAAACAATAAACATTAGTTAATTCGCCTACCAGTTAAAAGAAATGAAGGAACAAAGAGAAAGGAAACATCCCAAAGAAAACTCAAGCACACATATAAGTACAGTACATTCATTTTTATTTTCATGAGTGACTAAATAGTGTATATTTAGATTCTTTCCTATAATGATCAACAAGCATGGCATGAAATACGAGAAATAAAATCAAGGCTACATTTTAATAAAATAATGCATGCTTGTAAAAAAAAAAAAAAATACAGTTCAACAAAACACAACTGAATTGTCGCTGACATGAACTGTAACTGACAATAAAGTCACGAAGGCAGCTGACATTAATGTTGTGACCTGTAAACATCACCCCCTGGCTGAAGGGCTGACAGCTCGAGTCTCTGACCTGGAGACTCTACATTTTCCCTCACTGGAGCTTCAGGGAAATGACACCCCCTCAAAGAAGTGGGATTTCACAATAGAACAACACCCAATGTTACTGCTTCACAAAGCCCTCTAATGGCCCCATAAGAAGTTCCTAAGGGGGCGCAAGTCATATGGACCATAAAATAACATATGTACAGATTAGCTTTGCCAAAAGAAATATTACTAACAAGTCAAGTTGGAAGAAAGGGAGCATCGCGGCAGCTGTCAGTCTTTGAGATAACCGTTCCTAATTAGCTTTTGTTAGTGTTTCTCATACCTGTGCCTGTTTTTACATACACATTTGTTTGTAATGGAACCTGAAAAGAGGGGGTGTCCAAAAAAAAGAAAACTTTTTCCTTCTCCAGTGTTTTCATGATTTGCTGAAAGGGGGCTTAAAGAAGCTTAAAGAAATCTTCACCTGCGGCAACAAAAGTGGCCGTTTTCCTGCTATACTCTGTGGGCACTCGGCGAGTGACTTCGCCTGAGGATTGCACTCACAGCTGTCCTGCACACTCTTATGAGAGAGAGAGCAGTGACCCGTGGAGGCAGGCGCCTATGAAGACCAGGCGCCTATGAAGACCAGGTCAGGTCACAGACGGACAGGCTGGAAAAGGCTTCACACAAAACCATCTGCTCAGCTGTTATCTACAGAGCAGGTGCATCTTAAAGCTTCATATTCATCACAGACCTCAACATTTAGTACCAGACATTCGGGTGAAGTAACTAGCAGTGTCAGTGACAGGCCTCACCTAGACAGAGGCATGTCCTGTGATTCCTCTAGTGCTCCTTACCTTCTCCTTCATCTTCTCCATCTTTCGGACCGAACTGCGCCTCTGTGGCCGCTCCTCGTGCCGCAGCAGGTTAACGTTGATGTCCCCCCCTTTGCTGAACTGCCTCTCCTCCTGCTTCTCAGCCTCCTTCAGCTTGCTCTCGGCGCTGATGCTCTCCGTGTGGTACATGTGGTAGGTCTTCATTACCTGGGGAGGAAATGTGGGACAGATGTACGCACCTTCACGTATATGGTCTGGTCTTCTCTAGAAGCTCAGAGGACTATGGGTAGAGCTCCAGCTTCAGCAGTGACCCTGCCATCCATTTTGTGTTTGTGTCTGTCTCTCCCCCTCTGTCTGTCACTCTCTCTCACTGTCTTCGTGTGTCTCTCTCTGTGTCTATCTGTCTGTCTCCCTCTCTCTCTCTCGTTTTTTTCTCTCAGTTTCTCTCTTGCTCTGCCTGTCTGTCTCTCTCTCTCTCTCTCTCTCTCTCTCTCTCTCTCTCACATCTGTGTGTATCTGTCTCTGTTTGTTTTTGTCTGTCTGTCTCTCTCTCGGTTTGTGTTTCTGTGTGTCTCTGTCTCTCTCTCTGTCCATCTCTTTCTGTCTGTCTGTCTTTCTTTCCATCTGTCTTTCCGTGTGTCCATCTCTTTCTCTCCATCTCTCTCTCTGTCTCTCTCTCTCTGTCTCTGTCTGACACACACACATGCGCGCACACAAACTGAGCAGGCAGGTGGTTGTTTGTACCCATTAATGCAATTCACACGGAGGTCTTGCTTCATGCACTGATGTTTTCCATTCTGGGTCACATCAGTATTCCCATCATGCCGCCAATAATGCGATGCTGCACTGAAGAACACATGTCCAGCACACAGGCGCCTCAAAGAGGAGAACACAGACACAGACCAGCATGAGGATGACAAGGGCTCCAGACCCAGCTTTTGCTGAGGGAAAATGCAGCTATTAACCCTGTGCATTGAGCTTCACCACGCCTCACTTACGGAGCAATGTGGTGAGTGGCCTCTACAGAGAGTCTTACCTAAATGGACCCTCAGCTCTTTATTGCATCTGCTATGTTCATCTCATGTCAAATACACCACAGAATTCAGAAAAAAAAACCAAAGCATTATTCTCTTTCACTGTTTTCACTATGTGAAAAAAAGATCCCTCCCCACACTGACCACACTGACAGCCCCCAGCAAACCTAGGGAGAGTTCCTGCTCTACTACTCAGCCGTATCTCACACACACACACACACACACACACACACACACACACACACACAACACACTGCCAGCAGATGCCAGTCAGATGATGTCTGGAGCACAGGCATGACTGAAGCACAAATCTTTGCAGTACCTTTGGCCTGTGCTTCTGGGATAACAAAGCTGGCCACCTCCCGTCCAGCCCCCCCCCCTCCTACCCAGGCCTGTGAAATACCAAACTGATGTTCACTTCACAATGCGAATCTGCCTTGTTTTAGGGCGGTGCCTGCATGTTTTCTCCCTCCCTCCATCTGCCAGATCCATAATGAAAACCCCATGGTTTCAGCCACAGAGGCTTTGCTAAGGCCCTCTACACCCAAGATGCAGATGAGGTCCTTCCTTACTAAGCACCCCTCCCCCTACAGTTCACAGGGTGATCTCTTCCAGATTCAGAGCTCAGAAGTCCCTACACAGATACAGCATCCTAATGCCCTAATTAATGTACAGGTGCACAGAGGCCCCCACCCCCACCGACCACCACGTCTTCTCTCATGCGCACGCGCACACGCACACACACAGACTCCCCCCGTATCCCCTCCCCAAGCATTGTCTGCAGAGCCATTCAGTTACAGCTGCTCTGCATGCCGTCTGCTCATTTAAAGGGCCTCATTCTATGTGCTGTGAGGTCCAGTAAAACTCACACGTCTGCAGCGTCTCAGACGCATCCATCTGCATGCGTGACCCGTTTCAGTGACTCAAGCCTCACGGACACTACAGAGAGAACACCTCAGAACCTAACACTGGCCCGGAGCCTATACTAACATGCTATGTTGAATCACAGCCATAGACAAGATAAACAGACTAATCACCACACCCACAGCACATGCCCCATGACACCTCTTGCAGGTCGACCGGGTTTATAAGTCTCACCGAAACGATGGAACTATGGCATATCATTTCAGTGGTTGACTATGACAATATATAAGCGTGATGCCTGCCACTATTAATAGATTCAAAAATCTGTAATCACATTACTATGCATTTAGTGATTCTTATCAACAATATACTGCCCATCTGTATGATTGCATACTGACTTCAAGTGAGACCACAGAAGTTACATTCACTAAGCTGTATGTCATGTCCACATGCCACAAACTATAAGCAACCAATAAACTAAAACGACACTTACATCCATTTTGCCTGTGAAAGATCCTGCAGAGTAGAATTTGGGTTTATGTAAAAAAATAGGTCAACACTGCTATTTTGCCTAGCTGTCAATCCCTTCTTTGGGAGGAAAAATAAAGGTTTCCTAGCAACATTGAAATCCAGAAGACCATAAGAGAAAGAAAGAAAATTATATTCAAGAACAAAAACATTGGTAAGGAAGTGCGCTTAATGTGTCTTGCATGGGGATTTTTCATTTATTGCCTATTTACCATTGTTTTCTTTTTTTTTTTTTGAAGAACAGCTTTCTGTTTGGTAGGTAGAATAAACAGACAGAATTATAGCTCTTGAGAAAAAGAATTGTGTCACATAATTTATCTTTGGAATAGACAACCTTTGTGTTTTTCGGGTTAATATTAGGGTCCTGTATAAAATCAACCGGAACAACAAACCAATGTAAAGTCTGCCCTTTACTGAATCCACACCCAGTGCTTAAGTGTGAAAGCACAGTTGCCATTATTCCCCTTATCAAAGGTGCTGCTATGCATCATACATTCCTGGTACTTTGGTGTATGATGGTGAGAACCGGTCCACTCCAAGCACTTTCCCCAGCTATGTTTTTGGGTCACAGTTCTGCAGGCCCCTTCTCAATGCATCCTGTGTGTCACTGAGCACATGCACTCCTCCCTGTGTTCACATGGCACACAACAGAAAGCCGGAAGCAAATTAACTGCAGTCTGTCTCTCAAATTGCATGTTTGCCCCCGGACACGCAGAACGGCACCACCCCGAAGAGAGGAGTTCCTGAGACATGGACATTAGGGGGCTAATTTGCATAACTCGTCAGAGCAGAAAAGAAAATGCAGTGTTGTGACTATTAACTATTACAGTGCTTTTTCAAAGGCACAGAGCCCAGCGCCCCTGCTCTGGTGACAGACGCCTGCGTTCACAGCATATAATTTTGATGATAGGACAGCACTTACTGTTAGTTAGATTCTCTGATAGTGTTTGACCTCGTTTGTGGCATGCATGTGTGCTGTTATTCATTGTAATTCGCTTTGGACAAAGGCTAAATGAATAAAATGTAAATGTAAATAATATCACACAAGTTCCCTCAAAGACCAGTAAACACAGACAGGACTTTTGTTCCATAGTTTGTTTACACAATTTTGCCCTTTTCTTTCTTCTCCTTCTTTCATTTCCTCTCCTTTTACAGAATGATTCAACTTTTTTCTCTCACTGGCACCAACATGTTTAAGCTCTGTACCAAAAATACTTCAAATCTATTTAAGGAAAATATGTGTATTATGGATTACCTTTATATTTATTCTGTTCTCAAGACTTGCCACTTTTGATCAATCCCGCTGAGGTTGTGCTGCTCTAGTAAGTAATCTAAATATTTACACAATAATAATGTCATGTCCTGAGCTACAATTACAAACAACTGCAACTTCTCATTCCCCCAATGCAAGTCAAATTCATTTTGTATGTATCGCTCATAACTGCTCGAAATTAGCAGTAAAGCAAACAGCGTGAATAGGTATGTAGCACGCACTCAGAGACATAGCTCCCTGGTGGACCAGCCTTGCTGTTATTAAAAATGCTAACAAATCACAGGCTAGACACTGAGGATTTATGTAGCTGATGCAGATCATTTACAGGTAAGACATGCAGTGTCTGCAGAAGTCAGAGACCACAATGCGTAGAAACTCAAGCCCTCTGCCAGTTATGTACATGGGGGAAAACACTGAATTTGTCATCTGCTGCAATGCCACAAATATTTACAGGGTACGAGCAGCTACCAGGGAAAGGACAGTATGCCACAGCCCTTCTGGACGACCAGAAGCTGTGTGCCGCAGATACTTATCGAATCAATACGAGGTTTTTCATGCAAAACAAAGTGGATGCAAATGCGTCCAGTCATGAGCTGCATGCCGCAGCGATCAAGACTACCAAGACCTGTGAAGAAATGAGAAGAACCTGGAACTACAGTATTGCATTTGAAGATGCTAAGAATACCAATTAAATACTCAAAAAATAAATGACAACTGAAAGAAGTTAAATGCTATAGATACTGAAATGCTTTTCACTATTAAAGACAACAAACTTTGGATACTATCTATTTATGCAATTAGAAGATGTCCAAAGGGTTTAACTAAGTCAACATCATTTAATCTGGATTCAGTTATATCAAGGGTGGCCCAGTTGTCTCCATGACTGACAAGTAACATAATCATCATTTTTGTGGTTCCTTAAGACTATTGACATCAAAAATTTTGTGTGTGGTCTTTTGGGACAACCAGTGAAATGCAATGAGCACCCTACCAAGTCAACCCCATAATGCTAAACAAACACTGACTTTGGAAGTACAACCACTGACTAAATGATTAATCAAAGCAGAAGTGGCTATACGGAACATTTTACTTAGCACGCCCTTCCACGCTGGATCCAGCACTAAGTGCAGTATGTCGGTCTGTGTGGTTCCGTCCGCAGGGAGCAGCCTCAGAAACAGAGGCCGCAGTGCATCGTTCTGCTTTTGTTGCTAAAGCATGCCCTTTGATTACTTCCTGCTCTGACAGCCAATGAATAAGTAACCGCTTGTGTTTCTGCAATATAGAATTCCACTGGGGGTGAAAATACTGCAGAAATGACTTGGAAGCCATCCAGTCCTGCGTATAGTGTCTCGTTCAATGACTGATTTCATAACGCCCCCCTCCAAATCTGCTGGAGTAATAATAACACCCTGCTGGACACAGAGCCAAGCCTGACATGTGTAGTGCTGAGTAGGCAGACTTCACCCAGCATGTCTTCACCCTGTGGCACAACCAGGCAGCTCTGAGGGCACAAAGGGTACTCTGGAGGTACAGCTGCCCCTCAGGAACAGCGTTAGGTGCCAGTCCACCCTTCTGTGACAGAGGGGTGGGCAAAAATCTGCATCCACCATTATATGAACGCGTCGCTCCTTATTAAATAGGGGTTGACTCTGTTGTGTTTGTTTGCACTATTTTTGGTGTTCGATGCCATTTATTCTGTGGCACGTCAGTAAACAACACAAGACTAACCTGGCCAGCACCTGCCTGACGTCAGCAACCCCCATGCAAGGGATTTGCCTAACCAACGCGCTTTCAGAAAACGAGAGCAAGCGAAAAGGATTCCTGCCCAATGCAAGGTGAGGAGAATTAACAGGGGCCACCAAATCAATGCGTAAATGCTGGGGCGTGGGCACAGCGTGACGCTTACTCACAGTGTACAGTTCGTTCGTCACTTTCACGAGTTCCTCGTGCATCTGGATTCCAATTTCCTTGCTCTGAAAAAAAAGATCAGAGACATAACAGAAGTTTGAGTGAGATTTGGGTCAACACATGACAGCCCAGCATGTCTTAGAACAGGCACATCAAACACTGCATTACCCCATGAACAGGAGGAAAAGAAACACACATGCAATCAACATGCTTTTCCTTTTCATTGTCGCAGTTAAAGAAAGTACAAAGCATACAGGCCATGTTTTTTTAAAACATGAAACCTTCATATTGTTTGTATTAGCTAGAAAGAGAGCGATGTCTCACAGCCATAATTAAAGTACACATCATTTAATCACAGCAATTAGGACATGCTCAGACTGTTGAACTGATCAGTCACTATGCTGCTCTCACCCATTAAATCCTGTGGAAAGTTATAGTTATTTAAAAACCCCCTAGACATAGAATGTCATTGTCCTTATTTTAAGCTGCAGAACACAAAAAAAAAACAAAAAATGGCTGTTTACACTGCAGGCTTTATAATGAAGGAACAGCAGTGAATGAGATATTTCTAGTTTCTCGACAGTGAGAAAGTAACACTTCCTTAGGGGAAGGAAACCCACGAGTGTGTATAAACGTCACACCAAACACAGCGTAGCACTTGGTCTTCACACCAGCCAAAATGTGAAAAACAACAACAATAAAAAAAACATATCAAAATCTTTGCAGCAGGCAGCAGGAGATTTTTGAACAGCGGATAGAAAGCAGGTAACGATGCCGGCTTGCTTCAAAAGCCCGCATTAGGTATGCCAGCTATTGCCTGGAGCGGACTTGTAGGCAGAGGCCCACAGCGGGTACACCCTACCATCAAGCAAAACCACACACTGACTTGTGCGCACACGCAAACACATAAATAGATTTTCTATTCCACCACTGACTGAAAAGCAGTTCTCCAAAGCCCTACAGAGGTTGACTGTTTCATATTGCCACCAGGACGCTGTGCCATTATTTTGGCCCCCCCTCGTTCTTGTGATTATTGAGTCATTTTAGCAGGATGGCCGTGTAAAGGTCGAAGTCCTCTGGTAATGATCTATTTGTTCAATGCGGTCTCCACCAAAGAGCTACTATAGGCAGAGGCTAAGACCCTGGGGACGCTGCACGTTCCATCCTAACCATGATGGTGACCCATAGCCCTTCAGATACCAAGTGTGGCACTTAATATAAGGAGCATAGAGTAGTCAGCATCTAAAGCCCCTCAGCCGAACTGTTCACAGCGTTTCAACTAAACAAAATAAACAGCAATACACAGCCACTGCAAAGCCATGAAAATAATACACAGCCACTGCAAATGCTCTTTAGTCGTAAGTTCTGAGTATCTGTCTTTTGTTATATTCTTTGTCAGAATCACAATGCGTTCCTTAGGCCCATTGATAATTTTCTGTCGTGTACTGTATCATAGGTACTCACGAGTAAGAAAACTTAAAGAGAAGAAGACCAGAATAAGGAACAGGTGTTCTTAAATTTTAAAAGTTAAAAAGGTGAATGCATTTAATGGAAAGGATGAACACTGAACAAATTACCAGCACTGCCGGTGTTCTAGAAGTCAAGAATGACAAGACGAAAATGTACTTAGTGCCATATAAACCATATCAGGACTTAAATCCAGTGTTTATCGAAATGCTGGAGACAGAAACCACAGACGAACCAACAGCAGAGATGATGGGCACATTAAATAGCGAGTCAGGGCTCACACTACAATAACGATGTCTTGGCAGCATCCCAAATGCATCATAACATAAAAAAAGGAATATTACACAGGAAGATCAATGAACACTCGAGATTATTCTGCATTAAAATGTGCTCCCTCTTCCGCACTGCTCTTATAAAGAAGGGTGATGGAACAAATCAGTCAAATCTTACAATATGATTACAAAGACTGACGCAGAAAATGCGATGGATCACAGGGAACGTACCTAAGAGGAGTTTGTGAAGATTAGTAAGCCTTTTGCAATTGGAGGTTTTACCAAGAAACTTTTTTCCCCCACATTACCTACATGTTCTTCTAGAAAAACTCCCTGTAGACACAGAACAATTATGTACATAAAAAGTAATATGTCCCTGAACAGTAACCCCCCCTCTATCATGCTCTGCTCTTGTTTTTTATAGTAAAGCAAACCTGTCAACTGCCAGAGGTTAGTCAAACATTAAATTCCACTTGCAGAAATGCATCTTTGTTGGGGAGATGAAAGCGGTGATGTTTCGCCAGACAGTGAATGGGGTTTTTGACCATTCTTCATTTTAGCACATCACTGGAAACTGTCTGCACAGGCACAAAACACAAGGAGAAAAGCAGCGGGTAACTGCATACTCCCCGAAGCAGTCTACGAAAAATTACTACCATTATGGCTTTACCACCACAATACAGTCAACTCTGCCTGCCTGCACACGTCTTCTGCTCCAGGCTCTCAGCAGCCCCCAGTGAAGACAGACAGTTAGCAACACGGGCTGCTGAGGCGCACGTCATGGGTCCGTGTGACGCACGGCAGCTGATACGCACAGCCCAGCTGATGGCTTTAAATTGTACGAGAGACAACAGGTGTGTGAAAGTGAAAAGAACCGCAAGCTGAAGTTAAAAGGCACAAAAGCTTGTTGAAAATAAAAGCCCTCACCAAAACATTCTTCGTCATTTATTGTATGAGCCCAGTGGATGATTAAACTGTGTTTGACCTTCTTGAAACAGATCGGTCACATTTCCTGGACGTAGCTCCCGTTATAAAATTGTAACGATATTTTCCGTATCCAATAAAAAAAACACTCTCTCAGCCAGTCTCATGCAAGCAGAGCAGAATTATTTCCACATCAGTCTTATTTCCGTTAAAATATTTTTGTTGATTTCTACAACTGTTGGTGACAATTTATCACCTCAGCTTGAGTAAGCTGACACTTAGCCCTGCAGAAACCTCAAAACTCCATCGGTTTCAACGCTGTTTTTTTTTTTTTTGCTCACCATTGCAGGCCTGCTGCGTGCAGGATTTTGTGGGTGTGAAGTTTTTAAGAGACGGCAGAGGGGCAGACTGAGACTTGGGCTGGATCTTCCGGCAGGAGTAAGGCAGGAGTTTTACCTACAGGAAGCCCCACCAGGTGTAAACACTACTCTGTGTTTAGGTAAGACCTCAGCCATGCCTACAATGTGCTGACGGAGCGTCCTTCACTGCAGGCAATGCCTGTTACTCTGCTATGCTGTTCTGCTGGCTGACATATGACCCCCCGAGGCCAGGGCAACCCCTGCGCTGCAGTACTGCACCAAAAAATAAAAAATAAAATAAAAATAGAGCCCTCCATACTCACCTTTTTGAAGAGCCTAATCACATCCTCACTGATTTGTGAAAGCCGCACGATGACATTGTTGATGTAGATGTCGTTGAGCGTGGCATGGTCCCGGCTCTCTCGTCGTGTCTGGTTCAGGACGAGGTACCAGCAGTTCACAGGGGACATGAGATGTTGTTCCTTCCTGTTACAATGAAAAAGTGCAGCGTTAAGAGTTTACACTGCCCAGCGTGTGGATCTTGTGGTGGCTTAGCAGGGTCGTGGGGTCGGGTCTAGCACTGTGTGTGTGTGCGGGTACTTGTGTCCACACATACACTTATGTGTACGCCACATTACCTCCAGGTGTTCCATTTTCTCTCTCACAGTCAAAATACACAATTTCACAAAAGCTGTTGGCATGTATGTGATCACAGCTTGGTGAAAAAACATTGCATTAAGAGGACATCGCTTTGCACTTGTCAATGTTTGCAAAAGCATTTCAGTGGTTAGTCAACTTCTGTTTTTGCTAGTCTAGTAGCTTCCTGTTGTGCACTGTTTGGTTTTTGCTGAAACCCAAATCACATTTTGTAGGTAAAAATCCATATTCACTGTGCGGATGCTACAGGTCAGAGTGATATAAACTGCCACAGCTGGGCAAATAAATACCACGAGTGCAAGTACACGTCAGCTAATCTCTACTGGCATGATTCACTTCATATTATACAGCCAATTAGCTAATCGATGCAGGAGGCTTGTGTGCATGCATACAATGCCCTTATGTAGTACGCTCAGGAAAGGAAATGTGCTCCACTGGAAAATGTATCTGAAAATAACAGCTTTTTAAGGAAGGCTGCCTTCTGTATGTAGCCTTTCTGGACAGTGAAGGAAGGTCCGTTGTGATGGAGAGGATTTAGTGCATGGTGCAGGGTGCTGTTAACACTGTGTTGGCCTTGACACCCAGACACCACTCACGTTGCCATACCGCTACACAGCAGCTCAACACCATATCGATAGCATAATTCCTTTAAGCTGGGTTACCCTATTGACTTCAAAAGTCCATCTGAGGCAAACGTAAGCCGCTTTCACAGCCTCTTTCCTTTAAAAAGCGTCTCAGCCGTATCCACGCACTATCTGAACCACTCCTATCAATCCGCTACATCCCGAAGAGAAAAAGGAGAACAACAACATTAGGTGCTGTAGGGAAGTAATTTCCCGTCATGTAATGGGCTAACAGAAAACATCAAAACCTGCTCGTCTGTAGTGCCACAACAGTTTTGGAAATGTTAATAACTTAACACTGTTGGTGCTGCATCTGAGAACACCTCATACCTCTCCTTAACATTAACACAGAATCCTTCCTTACCCCAATGCCCCTAGCCTTCTCCCTGATCTACGTTAACTGATGTAGCTTTAAAGTAAAGCCTATTTAGCTCGGCTAACTCAGACCTTCCTCAGCATAACAAAGAGCAAGAGATTCCTCTGAGTGCCTTCCCAAAAACGGGTGGGGCTGACCTGAGAAAGGGAACCGTGAAACGCCTCATCTGGGAACTCTTTCAGTGAATGCTACGGCGCTACACGAGCAACACCGTGAGACATGCTTTCTGAGGCCACAGTTTTTAAATTGGCCCAATAGTGTCTGAGGCAAACATTCTGCTAATTTATCTGGGCAGTGAACCATGTTCCTCATCAGAGCCCTTACAGAAGCCATCTCATTATAAAAACTGCAGCAGACGAACGGCAATGTAAGAAGGGGGAGTTGTGTGTTCTGTTTTATGCACATTTCATACAACACCCCACAGCACTATACATTCTATATATCACTTACTGCTGTAAACATTCATGCACCCTTTTGGGTTATATTAAGGTTTTCAATTTTTACAGAATATAGTGGCACATGCAGCTCCTGCAATGATCAATCCTGTTAATGGAGTAATGGACTAAAACTAGAATATGGCCCCAGTGTTCTCTCTCTTTATTAACAAACGAGAATTTAAAACTGCACATTTGGACAACAAATGCTGAGTCACTACTGACCTAAATACCCATTTAATGTACTTAACCACATATTGTTTCTTTATGCCCACATTCATTAAAATTAAGCCATTTTATCAAACTGCACTGTAAAACTGGTCTTACTCTGTCCTTCCATCATGCCACGGTTTCTGACGCTAGAAAACAGCAGCTTGCTATAAAGAAAAGTAACACAGTTATTTTTCCCTATTTTCAACAGCAGTGACATTTCAATTTTGCCACCTCTAAATCTAGCAAGAGTGCCTTAGAATCGGCTTTTTCTCAACAAGCGATTACCCAACCTCATGTTAACATCAGAATCAGGTTTATTGGCAAGTATGTTTTCACATAAAACGAAGTTGATTTGGTAATGTGGCGCGAAGCTGTTTGAGAGAGAGAGAAAAAAAAAGTACATTAAATAGGAAAAGGCAGGAAGGGTAGGACCTACTACAAATAGATATAAAAACGTAAGAAAACAAAAACATAACAGTAGTCATAGTCCTATGTTGAATATATACATAGGTCAAATAGTCAGTCTAGTGTGCAAAAACAGTCAGGGAAAAAACATGCAAGGGTACGTTAGACAGTCAGTGGACAACAGGACACACAAAGGTGCCAGAGACCACGGAGACGCTTGTCACACTCAGTATATAAGCCTTAAACTGTAGAAGCAGCGAAACAGCTCAGATGCTGAAACTCAAGTACAAGGGTGAAAAAAAGGCAGAGAGGTGTGAGACAAGGGCCGCTCACGCTTGCCTTTTAGCAGTCCTTCTCATCTCACAGCCGCCAGCTGTTTTCCACATTAGACATGAGCCGAGTGCACAGGGTCGCCAATTAGGCCATGCGCCTGTTAGCACGCAGGTCTCCGAGCTGATACAATTACTTTCGTCGTGGTAATAAACGCAGCTCATGGCCTCGTTAATGCACTTTGAGCGCTGTGCTCTCTGGACCTGGTTTTGCAGGGCTGGCAAAGGCTGTGGTGCCGTAGACCCACTGACGGGAGACCGTGGAGTCATGCAACCGCCATGAAAGGTGCTGCTGCCTGCAGTCTCTGAGGTCTGAATCTCCATCTGCTCCCTGCCTCCCAGCTATTCTTAACTGCATCAAAAAGCTCTGTTCTAGATCACTCCAAAGGCAGTGGGCTTACAGAATCTTTACAGGGGCAGGGGGTTTCAGAAACAGTCCCTCTGGCTCAGGACATGCATGCCTAGTTTGTTTCTGTATCGAGCATCAATTATTTCATTATTGTTACACTATGGTCAGAACTGGAAATGTTCAGTTCTGCAATGCCTTCAACTGTATTCGAGTCAACTTTGGTTGAAACCGTCAGCTGTACTACAGCAAACATTCAATCCAAAGTTAACCTTCATACAGGAAAAAAAAAATGTTTTAGCATTTGCAAATCTGCACATTTAATGACAATGTCCAGGTTAAGTGCCTCACTCAAGTGTACAGCGGCAGCATTTTCCCTCCTGGGATGTGAACAGCCGGCCTTCTGGATATGGATCAAGGCTCCTCTGGGGTGGTGTTCCCCTCTCCACCTGCTCATCTGCCCTAGCATCTGTCCCTAGAGAGGAGTGCTCTTTATTTCTCATCCCACCTGAGTGGCAAGGTGAACTGTGTTTATTAACCCTGCTTACACAGGCCTACATCAACCCTTGGTGCCATCAACAAAGGTTTTTCTCATGCATTTAATCTGCTTAACATACAGAACAGGATTTTAAAACATTAACCCACTTCAATATGTAGAAGGTACATCTCCATTACAGTACTTAAAGTGCAGGGTAGGATGGTCGTTATAACTTCAGAGGTTTATGTCTGATGTGTTTTTTTTTTTCCCACGATGGGTTTTCTAATCCTCAGAAAAAAACAAAGGACATACAATAACAATTCAGAATGACCTGAAAGACACAATGCGATAAGTAAAATTACTCTCTGCTTCAGTAACCAAAGCAGCAAGTCATAGACACGATTACTGAGATAAATACAGGGCTCAGCTCTGTTTGTTTCCACCACAAAGTGGGATAAGGTCCCTGAGAGAGGCTTTGATGCCCCCAGCCATGACTGCTTATCTTTGAGCAGAGATGGGGGTGGTGGGAAGGCAGGAGGGAGCGGAATCAAAGGGAGAATCAAAGGCAAGGCCTGTGTACTTCCCTTTTCTAAAAGCCCCACCCTCTAGAGCCACCACCACGAGGAACACACTGTTCACGCCCTGCCTGCATCACTCTTTCTGCAGAAGGACACAGGGATTTTGACAGCAAAAATGTTCTCAATGAGATGGGCCTCAGGACCCAGTGACTGAAAAGGGCACCTCAGACAACACACACTGCTGACAACAAACAAAGTCTCAGAGTTCCCTGCAGGTGTGTTGGTCTCTCGACATTTATGGTTCATGCACTTTACCTGAGCCTTTCATTTATCCAGCTTATTCTGCCCACTCAGTTGTAAGTTAATGGAAGGAGGATAAATAGCCCATTATAATATCAGCCAAGGCTACCCAAAGACTTGGATACACTGATTTATGAATGTGCATCTGTGTGTGTGTGTGTGTGTGTGTGTGTGTGTGTGTGTGAAGGGCGGGGTGTCTTCTGCCTTAAATTTCTGTTCTAGTCAACTCTTCTATTAACAGAAAATCAGGTTGGCCCTTCTTGGTCTGGTGGTAAGAAGGACATCCAAAACATCTCACAGACTGTACCATTAGCATCACAAATACCTTTGCAGGGAGGATCATCACAGTCATTAAAAAGCAACGATAGACATATTCCCACATTAACTTTCACACAAGCGGCTGACACCCATTATCCTCTCACTGCAAATAGTATGATTTAACTTCAATAAACTGTGCCCGATTCTACAGAGTTCAGAAGAACATCGCATTGAGAAATGATTATCTTTGTTCATAACTGAACAGATAAGTGTGATGAATTATTTCTGTGTTTGAAGGTGACAAAAATAAGACACTTGTATTTTTGCACTCTTTTTTTGCAGAAATAAAATAAAATCCCAGAAGCAATGACTTCTGAGCCCTGCCTGATTCTTTCATTGTTAACCTTATTCCTCGGCAGTCATTCATGGTCCTTACACATTTGAAAAAATTACAGCATAGGATCTAGCATTAAGCGGTGATACGACAACAGAGAACCCATACTGCACTCAGCCAGGACCCATCACTGACAGGGGCCCTCAGAAGTTAAAACACAACATGTCAAAAAGGTCCAAAATCTCTAGTTACACCTGAGTCTGAATGCAAACGCATTCTAGTGCTACAGCACCAAAAGTCAGCCCATGCACAAGCAAGCACATTTAAGAGGAAGTGAGAAACGTGCCAATTTTAAAACTGTCTCTGTAGGTTATTCACAGCTCTCAGCTGTGTTTCATAACTTAACTTCAGGATACAACTCCAGTGTACAGGACAGAGGGCACACACGGCAGAACCAAAACAGCCCACATCCTGAGTATATCCATGCACAATCAGCCTGTCGCTCAGAGATACAGAGTTCTTTAATGGCTTTAACTGCTCCTAACATCAGATTAGATCTCACTACTATAAATTATTAGTATGACATTAGGCCCCACTACCATTAGTTATTAGTAACAATGTCTTATCTTCCCCAGCACACCTACTCTGACATCCTACATATGGCCTTTGAAGGTGCTCTGCTAATTCATCCAATGGTCAGCATTAATCACGTTCATGGGAGGTGTCATTCATCACATTATAAATTACTATGGCAACAGAATGCTGAGTCAGTGCCACTCACAATAAACATGGCGTTTATAACTAAGATAAGAAGCCTCGGGTACTGCAGCCATTCTGATGCCTGTAGTCCAGCGTAGGTCTTCTCAGTCCTTTAGGAGAACCTCACTTTTGCAGTAACAGCTTGCTGCACAGCACATGGGCTTTGCGCAGCACCCGAGGACACTCTCTCTCACACACACACACACACACACACGCACTCGCACTCGCACTCTTTGCTCCGTCCTCTCCGTTCTTCCTTCAACCCTCCTTCCAAAAAACATCTGCTGAGCATTACTCTCTCAAGAGAGAAGTAAATAAACACAATGCCAGAGTCATTTATCAGCCAGACCTTTTCAGAAGTGCGCCCATTCTAAATAGGGGGGTCGCGCACAGTTGTGGTCAGCTGAAATTAATAGTATTTAAAAGCAACCGTCACAGGTCTCGTAAAGAAGAAGGGAGTGGGGTCTGATCAGTGTCACATCTCATTGATGTCAGTTGGCAGGCTGGGACAGTGCGGTAACAGCTTTGGCATGTTAGCACAGAGAATGTTCACGTCTTAACTGTACTGCACAATAACGAAGCAGAGAAACAGCGGTCAGATACGGGTTAGCCTGAGCAGCAGTGTTCAGTTAAACAGCAGTCTTCTGTATGACTGTCTGACAGTGTTTGTGTACATGCATGTAAACATGCATGTCTCTGTGTGTATGTGTGCATGCGCGCGCGTGTGTGTAGTAGGGCGTGGATGCACAGAGGCTTCTTGCAGAGTGGTTTGCGTATCCACAAGAACACAGAACACTACACAGCCAGCCAAGAGGACGCAGGCCCCTCCCCCCGGCTGGGCTCTGTTACTGAGCCGAGCCCCAGCTGACCCCTCCCCACCGTCTGCATGACGGCAAGCAGCACACTCACACTTCTCGACATACCAGGCACACATCACGCCACTATGGTTTTCATTTCGTCCTGCCATAGCTGTCCCATTTCAAGATTCAGCGACTTGGCAGAAGAATTAAAAACGCATAATTCCAGGCCAGCACAGTCAGCTTTCTGAAAACATGTGAAGGGTTACAGCAGCTCCACTGCACCAGGCAGTGGGACAGCTGATTTCTGCATGCAGCTCTCACTCTCACACACTCTCTCTCACTCTCATAGAAGACAATTATCTTCCAATTGTTCCAACCCAATACGTTTCCAAGGATAACACCACACCACAAATATAAAATGGCGCTGCTTTTAAAGCAAAGTTCTACTCTGTTAAGTTCATATTTCTCATATCTGAAAATAACTGTCTGTATGCAAATGTGTATGTGCATTTACACAGGCAGATATTTCAGTGTCACATTTCACGCAAATGTCATAACATAGAAGACATAAAATGGCACCTTTCAGGTTATAAGGACCTTATTTAGTCATCACAGTCTCCTTGACAACCCAGCATCTCTGTGCCCTAATACCCATATCTCTGCAAAGTCTGTGCAGACCAGACATTTTGTGCAACCATCTCGGTTTCCCCTCAGTGTCGACATGTGGCGAGTGTAACTGTGACCGTCTGTCAGCTGATGGTGTGAAATTTAAACCTGCTTTCATATATTGTCACATTTCCTTAAATGGACTGACCCATGCCTTTTAAATTTTTTTAAGCATCCCTCTTGAAGTAGTTTTTAAAAGCAATGTCTACAAACCACAGCAGGCTTAACGACAAAGCCTCGGTCCAAATGTTCGCTAATAAACAGGTAGACACATTTTGCCTCTTTTGGTGAAAAACAAAAGGGCAGTTCGTAACTCAGTGTACCCCGTACAGAGCTCAAATCCAGTGACTTCCACTGCTTACAGTAGCCAAGCAGGTGATATTCTGCAAAAAGCCCTGCTACAGTATCCTTACGAGCAAAACATGAACCTAAGAGGAAGCTCTTTCCCTTTAAGCAGCTATTGTGAGCAAAAGGTTACAGGTTCAAATCACAGCAGGAACACGGTTGTCGTGTTCTTGTGCAGGGCGCTTAACCTGAATTTCTGTAAATAACACATTGTAAAGCAGTAAAACAGTAAGCTATGTAGGTCAGAGCGCAGCCTACCAAGCTAATAAATAATTTAGCATAATAACGCTGCGTAGATAACAGACAAGTCTGCTGAGGGGCGCTGCCTAATAACGGCCCACCGCAAACGGTCACATGAATCGTGTGCAGCTTAGGGACGTATTTCCCTTGGATGGTTGCCACTCAAATGGGAGCCTTTGATTAGCAGATCAAAATAGTGATTAGCTGCTGCAGCACTGCCGTCTCCTCTGTTCTAGAAGTACAAAGAAGTCATTCTTAAGGTGAAGGAAGCTGACCAGCAGCAAATACAGTGAGGTACGTCCTTCCTCAGTAACAGCTAAAACAAATGGCAGGGAGGCCCGAGATCACGAGAAGCTAAAGCCATCCCAGGCAGACAGTAAATTGGATAACAAGTTTGACCTAGTTGGGGGGCGACGGTGCGGTTTGGAGCCACATGGCTGCTTGGACCCTGTGTTGGCCACACCCTTCCCCCACTCTCTCTCTCTGCTCCCTCCTGGCTGGGTCCCCTCAGACGTACCTGAACTGCTGGTGCTCCCGCGAGCTGCGAATCTTGGAGGTGAAGCGCTCGGCCAGCTTCTCCAGGCTGCGCGAGTACTCCAGCTGGATCTCGGCCTTGCGGCGGAAAAACTCCTGCAGGTCCTGCAGCAGCTGCAGCCGCGACTCCGACTGCTGCTCCAGGCATTTGAACTGCTCCACCAGCTGGTTGCGGATCTCTGCCCACCAAAGACAAGCACACACAAAAGGCTCACTCACCCGAATCAAATTTACAGCTTTTTGACCCGAGTCAAAAGCTGTAAAGTTACTTGTGTTTAAGTGAACCTGCAAAACCATGATACACACAGACATTGCAAAACAACTTCATATATATTCAGGGTTCTATAAATGAGCACATTGTATAATGAAACAGTTTAGGTGCATTTCATTGCTGAGAGCATTCGCGGTCAATGACTTAATGCCATTTCATGTGCAAATGTTAGCAGAGTCTGAAAAGATGCACAGGATTCCCCCTCCTGAGTGGTAGACAACATAATTAGTCATTTAGCAGACGCTTTTATCCAAAGCGACTTACAACATTTCGTATGCGTGTTACAGTGAGCTAGCGTTGAGTGTCTTGCTCAAGGACACACCAGGTGGCTGGGTTGGGATCCGAACTAGGAGACTTCTGCATCCCAGCCTGATGTTGTACCCAAAAAAGAAGCATCTTTGCCAAATTTTCAACTGTCCTGCAGATTTCTTGGCCATAGGGAGTCCTGTATGTGCTCTACACAGGTATGAGCAGATACCAGGTAAAAAAGGGTTCAACACAGCACAGTCTGAGAAAGGTGTTTATCCCTGTATTGTCTTTTCACTCTTGTTAACTCTATCATTAACTTAAATGCAATCTTTGTTTTATATAACACAGTATGCTTATTATTCTGTTATGCAGCATGTCACAGTTCAGGGTGACAGATGTGTAGTAGAAACGTTCCTGACTGACAGCGTGCTGTAACTAAAGATAATTGTCAGGAGAATGGCACAGAGACAGAGAAACAAGACAGGGAGCTGACAAATCCTGCAGGGCACTTCAGAGCATTATGTATCATCTGTCCAGCATTTACTGAACATGTACACAACAGTGCAGTTTGGATATGTAATGTATGTTCTGAAAGCCCGTTACAAACACAACCCTACACTTCAACAGATGGGCTCTCCAGAACGATGGTCTTCTCAGCTTTCAGTAATTCTCGTGGAGATGCTCGGGCGGATTACACTTCAAGTGTGAAACAGGCTTATCAGAGTGGCAAAACCTCATTAAAATTTGGAAATGTTCTACGTCTGAAAAATAGGTCAACTCCTTCATGTAATACATCCCATACACTCGAGTTTTTTTTGTAGCGTTTTTGCCACTTGCAGCTTTTAAAGTGAGATAAATGCAACTGTTGAAAAACTAAGTGCACAGCACATAAGAGCTGCATGTAACACACGTAGCGTATCCACACTGACCCATACCAACATCATATTAATTTTTTAATAAAGACAACCTTTTAACCAGAAATGGCCACACTCTTGGCTGCCTTAAACACTACAGGTCGTAGTACACAGCCAGTTCCTGAATCCTTCTAAGAGCTAAGAGAAAACACCAGCCTGTCCCAGGGAAGAGTCCAGAGGAGCACAAGCCTCCATTAGAGACGCAGGGGTATGTTGTCCACCTGCATTGTCAGGGCAGTGTCTGTGAGAATGCAAGCAGAGCCATCTGTGCTGATTAGAGAAGACCTCTGTAAAAACATGCAATTCAAAAGTCAAAGAATATCCATCCATCCATCCATTATCTTAACCGCTTATTCCTGGTGAGGGTCGCGGGGAAACCTGGAGCCCATCCCA
>JABJVR010048979.1:0-60808 GCA_025773905.1 Chitala chitala | reverse complement strand
CAGGGAGAACATGCAAACTCCACACACACAGACCCAAGGCGGGAATTGAACCCCAGGCCTGGAGGTGCGCAGCAACACTGCTAACCACCACGCCACCGTGCTGCCGCGGTTAATTTTAGAGATTAGCAATCCTGCAGTTTGTGTATAATTGAAAACAAAATAAGGAAATGCAAGTTATTTAAAACAGTATTGTGTTAACTATTTTAAAATTCCTTTTTTTTTTTTAAAAGATCTTATTGTACTTTCTTAATCCCAGAGGGGAGAGACTTCTACACCCCAGCCTGAAGGTCTACCCATTGAGCCACCAGGCCACTTATGTCATTGCTTCTCTGTCATTATTTCATAGCCAGAACAGAATTTGTTTGAGTGTGAAGAATGCATTGGTTCACTCTGACTTCCACAGTGACCTCTGCAGTGTCAGGTGACACTAGACATCCCATTTAGGCAGCAACACAGACAATCTTAGGTCTGGGAGCGAAGCATTTGTTTGTCATGAGCTAAAAGTTCATTTGTAGTTTTTTTTTACACACTTGCACAGCTGTTCACACATCTGTACCTTTCACCTGCTAAAGTTCAACACAGATGTGCATGACAACAAGAGCAAGCAATCCTAAGAAATAGAAGGTGGGGTGAATTAAATGATCTGACACTTTCACTTCATCATATAGACCTCTAAAATATGGGTACACAATTAAATCCATAAGCATCCATCCTAAACCTACCTAATAGCTGCAGTTTGACACCATGACATGAAAAACGCCCTGGTATGTTCATGAAGACTGCATTGTGGAGAATTTTCTGGAAAACAAAAGCAGCACTTTTACAAGGAAGCAGATGCTTGTGATGCATTGTGACCAATTGGTGCCAAATCAGAGGTGAGGCCCCACCCTTCGCCCTGCACATGCTGGTAGATTCTGACACTCATAAGTGACTCTTGCTTGGATAATCCGTTTATGTAACAGACAAGTTGAAGAGTACATCCGTACAAGCCAGGTTAATCTGTCAGTTTGTTTAGTGCCTAAAATGACATGAATATAGTTTCAGGGATTTGTTTGCGTTCAGTACAGAAGGTTCAGTGAATCGCCTTACCAGTTCTACTTTAAATTTAGATAAGAAACCCACAATTCTCAGTTCCCCTTGCCATTTCGTAACAATGCTTGCATTGCAAATTTCCACTATTGCGGTTTAATTTTCAAGTAATTGCACTTTTTAAAACTCTGTTTATTCATTTAATTATTTACTTTTCTGAAAAAAAAAAAATCAGTAGTGTTATTGATTCATTAGTCATTCAGGCTATGAATAAGGCAGGGTAATATGAGTGATCACAACTAACAAAACCACTTTTAAGTTTTCTATCCAGGTCTCAGAAAGCAACAAAATGAATTAAAGTCACAAAGTAGTTGTGCGCTTTGGAATTCGCACCATGCCCAATCATAAACTAAAATGGGAAAGAATGCACCACGGTTATGTTTGATAGCAATCGGCAGGTAAGGTAAAGAGCATGCAATTTAATTAAAATAGAGAGCCCAGGGTACTCTCTGTGTAAGTCATTACAAAATTAAGGAGTGGGACCTTTGAAACTAGCCACCACTTTTTAAATGGTATAATTTGCTATTCAAATTGGTTGTTAGGCATTTAGGATAGGTTCTGGACAGTTATAATTTTTCTAACCAGCCAGACAATTTGTAGTGGCGTGGAATCCCTTGCGGGCACATATAACATTATCTGAGTGGAAGGATAAAACTATGTTAATAATTCTGATTTGCCATTTGACAGGAAAGTCATTACTGGACGATTATGAATCAAACATTTTGATGAAAGTCCAGTTATGAGATGGATAGGTTTGGCTGAGCTTGTTAGCATTTAAATGGTCTTTTCCTGTTCCCTCAAATACATTGTTTTATTAGTGTCCACAGGAACCAATTCCCCCCCATTCCCATCCTTTTAATTGCTGGAAACACAGGACTTGGGTTTCCAAGTCTTCTTTATCAACTCTTCTGTTGTAAAGGTGAACTTACAAGCAATACAAAATGATTGCACAGTGTTTATGTAAATTACTCCCAGTTAGGAGAATAATCCCATTCTTAAAAACCATTAAAAGGTACATCTGAAGTGCCAGGACCCGAGCCCACTTAAAGAGTCACATTAATATTAATTTTTACACATTCTAAAGAGCATATCATATTTATTATCAGATGTGCTAACATCAGCCTATGTTAAGTATTGTGTATTCCGTATTAAGTGTTATGTACTCAGACCTGTCTAACTGTGGTCCCAGGTCTCTCCAAATGCCTCCAGAAATTATAGCAATTAGGTGAAGAACACCACAAGGATTTTTGTGTGTGCATGTGAATAATCATAAAAAATGTGCAAAATAAATTTTTATTTTGTGAGTGTAACAATGTACTTTTGTTCATAGTTCAATTTGTGCTGTTTTAGTATGTTTACTTAAAATACATATGTTCCAATTTTGTAACTGATCCTATTATTATTTATACAGCTATAAATGAGAATTAATATGTTACATCAAGTAGGTAAATGCAACTGATGTGTTAAATGCTAAATCTTTTTGTGGTTTCAGTAGAACAATTCAACTTGATAGATGAAAAGAACTGACCGACTATTGCTTTCAATTAGCACCAGTCAATGAATGTAAAGATTGAAAGTTTAATTGGATAGAAAGTAATTAAATGCTGAGAGTACTGATAATGTAAAAAAAAGTTAGATACTCTTTCATTACACTTTTTACCTTTTAAAAGTTCCACTAGACAACACCCGTAATAGGTGATTGAGATATATTCCTTACATGCAGCACTCATGAGGCCATGAAGGAAGTATGTGTGTAACTATTAAATGTGCTAAATTAGCTTTTTTTGCTGTCTTAAGCACTCTGGTAAAAAGCATTCCCCAAAGTGGAGATTTTAGGCCATGTTTAGTTATTGTCTGTTACTTGCTTAGCAGTGCAGCAATATGAAATCCTAAAAAGGAGGTAGGCTTTGGATTCTGGACCTCTGTCTCGCCTGAGCCATATGCTGGTGGGTTATGGGGGGTTGGGGGGGACGCCTCAAAAACATAGCAATAAGGCCTGGACACTCAGAAGCCCACAGTGCCGCAAAGGCGGACAGCTTCTGGTTTATGAGACTCAGCACTGAGAAACAGGCTTGATGAAAACTGTGGAGTCCTGCGACCTTTCTTTCCATGACAGATGAAAAAGATTCCTCTGGTTCAGTGTGGCTCAGCGAGCCGCATTCATACTGCATAGGCAAAGAAGAAAGTATCACTTGGGAAGATGTGTTCAGTAAACAACATTAACTGTGCAATCTAAGAGCCAAGACACATTCTAATCATTTTTAAAGCATGTTTTTTAATGAATAGTGAAGTATAATGTAAACTAAATTTGAAGTCACTAAGCTGTCGATCAATGAAGCAGATTGTGGAAGAAGCAGAGATGCATCTCCTGTAGTGTTTACTGTTCATAATTGATTTCATGAACGTTGAGCTTGTGTCCAGAAGCAGATCCATAATTCTATATTTTTAATTTCTGAAACACGATTAAAATTAAAGCAGCACACTCAGTAAGCCGAGGGGAAGGAATATTACCCGTCAGATTAATGGAAATAAACTCCACAGCTGTATTTTGAAAGACTGCACTGGTGATGGGAGAGGCAGGCTTACAAACTGTAGCCAATCACTAATTTAACCCACTTTCCTGGCTCCCCAATTGTCTGCATTGGGTCTTGCGTGCCTTTGACTGAAGTGCATGGCAATATCCCCCCACTTTGGGTGTTAAAGCATTATTTGTTTTGTCAGTGAACCACACCAATTTATGCAGAGTTCTTAATTGCACATTACTAATGGTCTTTCTGTTTGTCTTGTGGGTCTGATTGTGTCTGTATGTAGTTGCTGTTGTGTGGCTAAAGTGGATGGGGGCTGCTAATCAGTGAATTTAGGAAGATGAAACAGGTCAAGAGATACAAGTACTGGTCACCTGAGCGGGCATGCTGGCCTTCCTATACAAAAAAAAAAAAACTGATTTTCTGTAAAAAAAAAAAATCATGATTAATGATGAGCATATATAGCAAATAGATATCATTGCATTTAAGCAGAAACCCAGTTATAATGCATCATGTAAAGTTTGTAATTGTTCATGTTTGTGCTTAAATAATCTATTTAAGGGGCTTTCTTGTGTGGTCACAGTGTGTACAGCCTGGACACACAGTTCATTTTATAAAGTTGTTAATCTGCATATATCTTATATGTTCCTTTCTCCAGTAATAACTAATTAATTTGTCGCTATTATAATTACACGCTTCTTACTTGAACTGTTTCAGAAAATAGTTTTACTTTTCAAAATAGTGCATAATATAATGCAATTTAAGTGTAAAGGTTGTCATTTGTGTTATGTTGTGCATACTGTAAAAACTGAAAACACCCTTATGAGACATTCGTGTATCTGATCCGTATCAGTTTAAACCAGTAGGATGTCCAGACGTGAAGAGGTGCATTTGTTACAAAATAACATTATCTTGTGAGATCAAACTCAACCACACAGGATTCTGCTGAGGACTTGTCCTCCGTCAACCTGCTCTGTGTACTCACACACACACACACACACACACACACACACACACACACACACGCACACACTCGATTTGTGCACTGCGCCTGAACGGCGGCCAGCACTGACAGCTGAGCTCCGCCGAATTCCCCAAGGAGGGATCTCCAGAGGCTGACGGATCTGGTTGCTATGTGAACCACAAGGAGCTTTTGCAGTGTGGCTTAAGGCCTATCATCCCCCCCCCCCGATGTGTCGCTACCAACGGGAGCGCATGTAAAGCACAGAAACTTGTCTGGCTAAATGTAGTAGCTCAGGAACACCCTATCAGCTGTGGCTGTAGAAGTGCATTTTCAAATGTAAAACATTACACACACACATTTTATATTGTACCAAATTCATAAACTACTAAGTTAATGTTATTAATCATATCCTCAGTGGTAAAGGTTTGCAGTTTCTGTTTTATGCAGTACCTATATGAGTGCTACAAATGTAGACTGCATGACTTGTTGAATAACAGACATTGGTAAAATCCGTGAAGTGACCAAGAAATGCAAAACTCTAGTCAAGTCACTGGTATGAGATTTTGTTGTGAGCAATAAGCAGGAGCATTTTCTAAAATTGAGTGTCTTGTGTTTTGAACTATAAGTGCTTAAATGTTATAGAGATGGTCTTGGAAAAATAGTAAGAAGGCTGGACTTGTATCACTTGAGCTGAATGCTGAAACTGCAGGAACGCAAACACAAGGCTGTGTGTGACTGCAAAGCTTTGTGAAAGACCAGAGGTCCCCAGCTCTTTTTAGCTGGCAGTGCCTTTTTCTTATCTGAATTTTTATGTGTGACCCCACAGGTTTGTTGTTAATGTTATGTTGTTAATTTCTTCCTATTTGATTTTTTTTAAATAATGTATATGTGACAAATGATCTTAGCCTGTTGGCATTTACTTTATTAATGTTTGTATTACCTCCATACTACATTTACAAATTTTATCTATAGTTGCCCATTTGCATATTAGGTGACCCCACATGGAGTTGCAACCCTAAGGCTGGGAACCAGTGCCTTAGACTGTGGCTTGCTGTGATATCACATGTGATTTCTATTAAAATATTATAATTTTCTTGCTCTTTGTAGAGCGTGGCATCCAATTACTGAAGAACATTTACTGCTTAGGAAATTATCTGTAATCGCATTTTATATATATGGCTAAGTACAACTTAATAATAATAATAATAATAGAATAATTTATTGGTGGCTCAATTGGTAGAACATCAAGTTAGGATGGAGATGTTTCCCAGTTTATATCCCAGCACAGCCAGATGTGTCCTTGAGCAAAACACTCAGTGCTAGCTCCCCAGGCACCGTGTGTGAGTGGCTGCCTACTGCTACCCCAAGGGATGGGTTAAATGCAGAGATCAAATTTCCCTGTTGTGGAATTAATAAGGGATTAATATAAAATTTAAAAAAATCAGTTTGGACTTTCAACTCCAAATGATCTGGGAGGCATTAGTTGTGTTGTGTGTGCATACATACGGCTATAATGTTCAACTGGACAGGACAATGCTTGTAAATATTGCAATTATAACTGTAATTTTGTATTGAATATGGAGATAAAAAGAATCACAGAGTATTTCAAATTTATTTAATTGAATGTGTAAATGTGTACCATCTGCTTTCATCTCAGATGTAGCCATTAAGGTTATTGATAAACACATAATGTTACTGACTACCTCATGTGCTTTTTACATAGTGTTCTAGTAACCTTCCTCCCCATAGACCAAGGCCTGGGATAAAGTCCTCTGTCCTTTGTATTAGTCATTCATTTTTATGTAAGTTCCTTTTAAGAGCCCTCCTATCCTGTACAAAAAAAGAAAAAAAAAACTTTTTTGGGATTGCCTGTAAGAAAAGCAGGAAGTCTTGCATTGGTACCTTGTGGAGAAAATTCAAATTAATGAGTGATGGGTGTGGGTTCAAGGTGTTTTGAATTTGTTTCTGCTCTAGCCTACATTTTTAATGGAACTGAGAACAGCTGCCAGGCGTTGACCACTTGAGAAAAGCTTCTCTTCCGGACACGGGGCAGCACACCTGTCCCGGTCTTTGCAGCGTATCCCCTCTTCTCGCGGTCACCCCCAGCCAAGGTCGCCCTCGCACACTCAGATCCTCATTGTGTATGCAGCCGGAGCTCGGCGTGTCTCCGGCACTTCCGCGTAATGTGAGAAGCAGGGTAGAGGCGTTTCAACAGAAGGATGGCGAGAGATTCGCAGGCGATTGCCTTCCCCCGCGCCACCAGGGGATTTTACGAGAAGTCGAAAATGAGACCTCAGGGCTTAATCAATGACAAGACGTCGGAGGAATCACTCCGTAACACTGAAACGCTCTCCAGGTCTTTGCCGACACAGTATAACTTTCAAGGCACAAATTCATCAAGATATTGGCAATTTTCTGTTAACGTATTTATTAATTTATATGTGTAATTCCCGATTTAAATCAAATTAAAGACCGTTTTGAAATCAGTATACATTTTCATCATCAGTCCCAATCTGAACTAGGGGAGGAAAGCGCCAAATACTTCCATATTGGTAACAGAATAAGAAAAACAACTACAAAAACTATGCCACCAAAACTAATAAAGAGTATAAAGAATAGCATTTAAAACAGCAGTGATTAAATATAATCCGCTATGTAATTTGTTGTGTGTGTGTGTGTGTGTGTGTGTGATTGCGTTTATGTTCCACAAATGTTAAAAATTTCTCACATGTAATGTGGTCACATTGTTTAGTGTTATTTTATATGAATTTAGTGTATGTGCCTTCGGTTGATTCTTAACAAAATAAACAAACAAACAAATAAATAAAATAATCCAAAGAAAGCTAAACGTAAAGTGACTTGACAGATTTGTACTGCGTGCTGCTCGCTGAACTAGCCATAAGAACATCTGGAAAGCACACGGTTCTGTTTATTTCTCGCTGTGTTTGGGTGTTTTGTTCTAACCTTGGGAGGTTAATGTCTTGTGCCTGCCTACTAAAGAGCATGGCCTTTTAGAAAACATCCAGGTGAACGCGTTCCCTCACATCACCTTTTCATTTTTCAGTCACAGGCAAAAAATTGCAAGGGGATCTGCAAATGTGAATTATTATGGTCAATATAAATTTTGTTGTCATCACCGTAAAGTGTCACCCGTTTTAGTGGTCTAATGTGGAAAAACAAGCTGGTAACGTGCTGTTATGCAGTTTCATTGGCAAACAAATAACATTAAGTTATGCTGGCAATTCAGATTTACCACCATAAATTTCAAAATGATTTTGATTTACACGAATATTTGTTTTATATAGCTTAACAGAATGTACTTTGCCTGATTCTGACAGCCACAGTAATAAAACGTCTACGCATAGTTTACAAGCAGGTATCAAAATAGGACCCGGATATAACAGCCTGAGTCAGAAAGTAATAATCGACAGATCACCGTAAATACACTGCACAGTCAATTTTGAAATCACTTTGAAATATTACGTAGGTAGATTTTAAACGCACGTGTACTTAACATACTGCAGCAGCTCTCAGCACCAGCCGTATTAAACACAGAGGCGAGTTGGTTAAAGTAACTGTTCTTTATTTAAGCCCTGAAAATAACTCAGACAGTTTTTATCACCAGTCACTCAAGCACAGACAGGCGGGAAACGGGGCAAGGGGTACATTCGCGCTCTCAGACACACTCAGGATGGGGCACAACTATTTTACACGTGGTGCCGGGAAGGTGCATAATCGCCCTTGCCGCGTGCGGCACCGGCGTTACAATACTTTAACGGACTTGGCGGGATTCGAACCCGAGTTCCCAACACTGAACTCTTTAGCACTGCCAGCTAATTGGCCTCTTGTCTTGACCCCAGGTGGTGACGTCATTGTAACGGACCCGTTGTCACGAGCAGCGGTCGTTACAGTATTTTATGCTGTCGCGAGCTCAGTCAATACTTGTGGGGTCGAGGGACTTGGCAAGCAAACAAAAATTTATAAATTATATATTATCTATATTTATATACATCTACGATGTATTGATAAGGGTGTAGTAACACCTCTCCTGTTTTGTGTGCTGGCGACCCGGGTTCGCATCCCACTTGCTCCTTTGGACCATTATAATACGCTGAATAAAGGATCTATGTACGTAATAGTTCAAAGTGATGCATGTAACTAATTTCAAACTATACATTCGACTTTGTTCAGTCGCACATGCTTAACTTTCCATGTCATATGGAGTAAAAATCCTGTGTGTCCTTCGTTTATTTAGGAACGCATAGGTTCAACCGTATCTCACGCTTGTTGCACGGAGATTTGTTAGCTTTTCGAATAATCAGGTTCTGTGTCTCTTCTTGCCCTTCTCGTGGGCTTCGCTTGAAAGGGGTCTTCCTTGGCTTCACGAGCAGTAGAGGTATCCGCCCCACGCTACCTCACACCTGTTCAAATGTGATTCTAATTGCATTTGCGATGCCATGCCAGGGCGTATCATGCTGTGAAATGTAGATAATGAGGACAATATTTATATTTTGTATTTTATTTTTAAATAATGTGTAGGCTTTCAGCCTACTCTTAATTATATTACATTGTTCGTTAGCAAAGAAAATGAAGCAGTTGCTCCTAAAAGTGCCTCCATGCACGTCAAGCGTGCAAAGAGCAATTTTCATGCGATCACACTATACTCTGTGCTCTTCATTAAGTAAGGTACAGATGTGACACAACACTTTACAGAATTAATACCGTAGTTAAACTCAACACTGTTACGAATACAGTTCCTTAACCATGTGCTCCCCTGGTGCCACCCAGAGTTAGGACTAATTAATAACTTTTATGGGCGCATGGTTTCTATTAGATTCTGAAATGATACATCACAGATGAAACGTGGCCGGTAGCTACAGCGGAATAAATACTCTATTTCGTATCCCGAATTTATGGCATAATGTCTGCTTCTTGTTCTTGCTTTAATACCATATTCTTGTTCTTCGACGAATGCTGCTTAAAACGGATATATAAATAAAGATTAAACTATTAAACCATATCTACAAAAGTGAGAAACACAAACGTGTAGTGATTTCGTTACATTATTATATACGGTGGTATGAATTATCCACAGATCTGCTAGGTTTGCTTTGTTTCTATCTGGGTTCGAACTGGCACCTGGCCGTTGTAACAGATTCCAGTAAAATTTCAGAAATATAGTACTTTTAAAATATTTCATTGCAACGAGGTCATATGCAAATGAATGTTATACCGACAAAATACCGAAACGTAGGACATGACAATATAAAATCACAATATATAATTTATTTATTCATAAAAATTAGATCCTACTGTTACTGGGTGTGCACGGGATAAGGTTCTGGCTGGTTGTCATTTGCCTTTCGAAACAATATGCGTTAAAAACAGAATTCATAATAACAGGACTGTGCTAATGTTTATTTAAAATTTTACATTAAATCAAGATGTCTCACTTAAGTAATTTCGATCTACAACAATACATTGCAAATTATTCTTAATGGCAGATCTTATTTTCCGGACAATCGGCACGGCTGAATTGTGACGTGATGTTTGGAGCTAGTCTCCACACTGGAAGGTGTAAGGATGTGTACCAGGCTAACGATGCTCGATATGAGGCCTTTTCCCAGCAGGTCTCTCAGATGAGCGCCTCGCTGACATCGACGTAATGAGACAACTCACGCAAGGGGCGAGGCGCAAGACGGAAAAAATTCACCGAAGACCTTTCTAATATAACACTGAAGCTGGGTAAACAAGACGACGAGCAAGCGTGAGACTGTCAGCATCACGTTACTGGCGTCAAACTGAAGCAACACAAGGCATGCTTATTTCACCCTTGAGATACTTTAGTATTTAACTACTAATGCATTTGAATTATATCAGAGGAAATGTCCACAAGGAATTAAATTAAACCATTTTATTTTTGTAGTAAATGTTAAAAAATGTTTGCCTTTTACATGAAATATGAGACATAGGACTACTTAACACGTGTACTCATTGCTTTTCATCCTAGTTGAAAAAGACCGTGGTGTTAAATGGACTGTGTCCAGAGCGCCTTACCTACTGGGATAAAGAATGCTGAAATCATCAAATACCTGCAAAAGAATGACTAAGACTAATTATGAGAGAAGGGGCGTCCGCACAGGGGAGAGAAACGAAAAATTCCCCGGGAAATGAGCACGCTCCCTGCATACAATTAATCAAGAGGCAGCTGTTCAGACCATAAACAGTCCATCCTTGATAAAGGTTTAAAACAGATTATTATTATTATTATTATTATTATTATTATTATTATTATTATTATTATTTCATTGGTGTTGTTGCTTTATTTTGCTGTATTTTCATTGTACTTCTAACAAAGCTCATGGACAGTTTTTTATTGTGTTATTGTGCTATAGTACTTCTCTCAGAATAATAAGACGGTTACAAAGCATGTTTTCTTAATGTCAAATCCTGTACGATATTTTGATTTTACCTATCATCCTTTGATAAGATGTATTATGCAAGACAAGTGTCATTATGAGTTCTTTGCAATCTGTAATCATAAAATACTTAATGAAATGTGTTCGTTACTTATATACATAATTAGTAATAGAAGGTTACTTAGGTAAGTCCTTTTACTCAGTTACTATTACTCAGTAAATATATGTAAAATATATATTTTATTATTATTTACTGAGTGTTACTGATATATACAAACAACAGGAAACTGTGGCTATTCACTTAGCCAAACAAAAAGCTATTTAAAACTCTTCAGTGCCCCCACTCCTCATTACACCCACTCCTCAGTACACCCACTCCTCAGTACACCCACTCCTCAGTGCTCCTACTCTTCAGTACACCCACTCCTCATTAAACCCACTCCTCAGTACATCCACTCCTCATTACACCCATTCCTCAGTAAACCCACTCCTCAGTGCTCCTACTCCTCAGTAAACCCACTCCTCAGTGCCCCCACTCTTCATTAAACCCACTCTTTAGTGCTCCTACTCCTCAGTAAACCCACTCCTCAGTGCCCCCACTCCTCAGTACATCCACTCCTCATTAAACCCACTCCTCAGAGCTCCTACTCCTTAGTTCCCCCACTCCTCAGTGGCCCCACTCCTCATTACACCCACTCCTCAGTGCTCCCACTCCTCATTACACCCACTCCTCATTAAACCCACTCCTCAGTGCTCCTACTTTTTAGTTCCCCCACTCCTCAGTGCCCGCACTCCTCACTGCCCCCACTCCTCATTACGCCCACTCCTCAGTAAACCCACTCCTCAGTGCCCCCATTACTTAGCCACCTTCAAGGTGCAATATGTATGACAAGCTGGTACACAATCAGCTCAGGTGCAGTCAGCGGTCAGGAACAAAAAAAAAACAACAACTCCCACGCACACACAAACACAGTGTACACATACTATATATACAGACAACTCGTCTGTTCCCATAGTCAGATCCCCATACATTTCACTCTACTCCCTAATGCCAGAGCTAGGTGGAGCTGCTGTAAATAGTCTTTAGGAGATTACACCTGCTTGGCTGCACAGCACCATACTCAGATGCACATTCTTAGGGCCTGCATTATAATAAGACAATGCACAAATGCATGGTTTCCCAAACTTCAGAAAAATTCTTTCAACTTTTCATTGTAACCTTAACAAACTCCCATGGATGTTTAATGAGGACAGCTGATGTATTGTCAGATAATCTGGACAGTAAATCTGCTTTTTCGTAGATGAGGAATCTATGCTGTACAGTACCAGGGTTTTGGAGATCATACTTTTTTGCACTGTAAACATTGTTACATGGTCTGCATGGTTTTTGAGATTTAGTTGAAGTTGTGTCTGAAATCAGAAAGTAAGCAAAGATGTTGACTTGGGCTCACTGTGAAAGCGTTAACACTGGAATTTTGCTCTGTTTCCACCTGGCACTATTCAGTCACCAAGTCCCAGCACAGAGGTGGAGAGACGCATGCAGACGCAGCACTAAAGTCCCGGGCCCAGTGACCCGAGTCTCCATCCCCTGGAGGCAATTAAAAATGGCTTGAGGACGTTCTTTAATCCAGTTAACCTCAGAAAATGTCACACTTCAAATTCTGTCCCTGAGGCACTGAGGAGTAGACAAACAGTACGCCTTGTGAAACTGTGTGGGAGTACTTCACCCCCGAAATTTGTCACTTCAAGTTTCGGAATGAAATTTGCATGCAGGAGATTGTGAAATTTGTCATTATCTAAAATATAAAAGGCCATTTCAAATCATTGACAATGTAATGTTCATGAGTAGCATTTGGAAGCTTTCCTCTTTACTGGTGTCATCATAGCAATATTTATTTAGTCTATTCTGCTATGGGAAAAACTTGTAGACATAGAGACATTTTCTTAGCCATCACTAATGTTGAAACAGTACAGGTATCAGCTGTGGTATTCATACTCTACAGGTATCATCACTGGTACTCATACTATATAGGTATCATCACTGGTACTCATACTGTACAAGTATCATCCCTGAAACTGATAAACAAATATAGTACTGGAATCATCACTAATATCTATGTGTTATTATAAGAATCAGTCATCTTCTATACCACTTCATCCTGTTAAGGGTCACAGGGAAGCCTGGAGCCCATCCCAGAACAGATTGCAGGGCAGGGGACACCAACCCACCACAGGGCACACACATACACAACAGGCAATTTAGAGACACCAATCAACCTAACCCGCATATCTTCCGACTGTGGGAGGAAACCAGAGAACTGGAAGAAAACCCACCAAGCACAGGGAGAACGTGCAAACTTCACACACACAGACCCAAAGCAGCAACCAAACCCCAGGCCTGGAGGTGCTAGGCAATAGAGCTAACCACCCTGCCACCGTGCCGCTCTGTTATCAGAATTATCACTGGTATTTATATAGTATAGGCATTATTAATTGCCTAAATGCTTATACAGTACATGTGTCATTCCAAATATGTAGTACACTATGTTTTTTAATGAGCCGAAATTTTGGTTGAGCTCGAGGCAAAGCATACATACACATCCACATACTGACTGGTAACTTAATGCAATCTGATTCGACTCAACATGGACCTACATACAGTGGAGACCACTCGCAGACTTCAGCTTAAAGTTCCTCATGCTTCATATCCAGAGGTATTTCTTTTGTTTTATTATAGGCTACTTGACGTAAATCAGCACATAACAGCACAGTTCAAATTCAGCTGGCCTAATTTTCAAAGCCTGCTGCCTGTGCATAATGTCTATGCTTTGTACTTGTCACTGTCTAATCACAGCTTAATGCTGATCACTATTGTTTGAAAAACTTTGAACACATCAAAATGGTTTTCTTCACAAGTTTGTCACACATCTCGTCAAAGTGAACTTCGTTGTAGCTGCTTCTTTGAACACATTGAAAATGTGGTTCGGTAAACAGAGTTAATCCGCTATGACAGTAAAATAAGACATCGTTTTTTTAAACTCTGACTGGTTGCCCACATTCATTAATCAAAAGAACCTTTAGCTATTCCCGTTAGATTGTGTAAATTGCTAAATCACTGGACACAGCTTTTCTAATGGTGAGATCAGTGGTTTACTATGTATCAGCCTTGCAGGTGTGGGCCAGTTCAGCTATGCTGAACAGTTCTGGTAGCTAATAGTGGAAGTATAAACAAAACACAATTACAATAAACATCCAAAGGTCCTTCTATTTTGTTTAGTCTTGATCTAAGACCGTGTAGCTCTGTCTATTCAACTCTTATAATTGCCTTCTTCTAGAGCGTTAGTTGTTACAAGGTTAGATTATACCATTACTAAAAGAGGGAAGCACAATTTCAATATTATTTCTTACATGTAATAAAAAATATATATATTTATCACAGTTATATATCTGAGATCATGAAACAAATCATTTAAATAATTCAAAAAACTGCATTTTGTATTTACTTGGGTTATCTGTGTGTAATATTAAAATTAGTTTGATCATCTCAAGACATTTAGCTGTGACAAATCAGTAAAAAAAAATCAGGAAGGGGGCAAATGTGTTTTCACAGCACTGTATATATACTTAAATAGACACCCCCCGACTTGACAGGGAAAAATTGCAACTGTGGTATTTGTTGTGAGTCAAAATAGTCTGGAATTTGTATTGTATTATTCAGGGGCTGCCATAAAAACCCAGTGTCCTCCCTGCTAAATTTTCTTCCGTATTGTAGATAACTTCATATATGGCTAAATGAAGTGCTATAATGAGTGTGAGTCTGACTGATCTCGTGTGCATGTGGAGCAGCAGAGCGGATGCTAAACTGATACACAGCGGCCACCTTCTGACATGGATTTTTCAAAGGGGGCTTCCTTAGAACATGGCCTTGTGTATAATGCAGCAGAATTTTATTAGACCTCAAGCAGTGTATTATATTCTCTGTGAACAGGTGCATGTGTCACTCAAAACAATGAGTTGTCGGACTAACCTCTAACCTTAAATTGTTTCTTCAACCAGTTCCATGTGAATGACTTGAATAACAATGATACGGTATTAGGTAAATGCAAGTAAACTGGCTTAGGTTAAACCAACCCAACTTCATCTTGTAACGTTGGGTTGTTTTTAAGTGAAGATCTTACATTTAAATTAACGTATATTAGGCTGAACTAAAGCAAAACACCCACATTTAAGTAAACTGAATTTGCAAGGGTGAATTTATTTAAAAAGTTGAACAAACATACTGGGTTCAACTGCCAGTTTATTTACTAGTTTATCATACTGAACAGCTTAATAATAATAAAAAAACAAATACTAGTCATTTTTTAATCACTACATTAATATATTAATATCCTGTATATGAAAATTACCTGTAATATGATCAGCATTTCAGTTGCCTTAACTGAAATGCCGATCTCGGCTGAAACTTCAGACTTCTTGCACCTTCTGTTTACGCACGATGCGCGGCCCGCATCAAGCTGGACAAACCAACAACACAATACTGTAATGTGGATCAGTTCTGTGGATTTGATGTGCGGTTTTAAAGTTTTTTTTTTAAAGCTTTTAAAAAGAATACATTGCTTTATTAGCTAGCTGTCTTTTTTAATAGAATGCAATTGCTTTACTTGAACACAATCTACCTTTTTTTTGTATGAATGACAGCTAAAAATCATTTTTTGAATGTGCATGCGAACCAATTATGTGCAATAAACAAATTGCAAGATTGCTATTCAGTGTTATTTAAAATAATGGATCACACCTCAGTTTTGACTGCAGGACATCTGCCACATTTCTCTCAGCTTCATCTACCCTTAAATTGCTTACTTCACTATCTATGAAGTTAAACCATTCCAACTTCTCTGAGCATGAGCTAGTTGCCCTGTAATTGAACAATGTTTTGTTTGTGTTTTCCTCATCTGGACGTAATCGAGGATAAAGAAGCAGAAGGCAAAACATTGGCACTGGGCTGCCATCTCTGCTCAGGGAACCACTGCCAAAAAGTCAGTTTCTACTTACCCCAAAATAAAATCCTAATTAACAAGGAAAAGCAATTTCTTTGGCTTCCATGCGCTGTCTAAACGAACAATCGTCGGCTGTGTCATTTCTCGTGTTGACTAATGTGCCGCCACTTGCTCAAGTTTCTGCTTGGCTTGTCAGCTTGAGATAATGCAACTTTCAACCCCAAAAGACACTGGCCTGATTGCATAGCCTGCTCTGTAGTCCGTCGAGTGTTGCGTCAAATTATAGGTCTGTCAAATTTTCATGAATAAGAGTAGAGTTCTGCTCATGGAAAAGGGCTGAGGAGGCAGGTGTCATAGATGCAAGACAAATACTGTCCAGGGAAGAAGAGAGAAGCTGTCATGATATAAAACAAATTATAAATTAGAGGTGACCCTTGTTTTTTTGCCCATCACTTCCACAGTGTGTCTCAGAACCCTTAACTTGCCCTTACTTTGTGAATATGTATCTATCACTTTCCCTTTCTCACTCCGAATGTCTTTGCTACAGTAGTTATTGTAGCTAAGGGTATTTAGCTCATCCAAATCTACATTTAAATCACTGAAAATAAGGCATTACAGTTCAATTAAAAGAACTGTCAGGCAATACGTATTGTTGTTTGATTTTTAATGAACTGCTACAATAACTTTTATTACTTTGTTGCTCAACTCAAGATCTTACACAAAACCATGCACAAACGTCAATGGCTCTGTTGCAGAACCAGGACCAGTCTGAAGGTATATTTTGCTCTGCTGCGCTCAAAATACATTTTGACTTTGACAGGGTTGTTCAAAATCATGTGCTGAGCGCCGTACTGTCAGTAGAGTGAGTGCACTGTGGAAAAGATAATGTATTCACACAGGACAGCAGCATGCTGCCAATTCGTTCCCTGGCCAAAACAAATGACATCATTTAAAATTGCTAGTCTGCTTCAAGCATTTTGAACAGACTGGTTAACAAATTTGCCACACTGTGGTCCATGGTTGACAGCCTGACACCAGGAGCATTGCAGCTGGGTGCAGTTAGTGGTAATTGTGAAAATCTTCTCATCCTCTTATAAGACACGGATGAAGACCTAAAGAGAGCAAAACAGATATTTACTGTCTGCAACATGAACCTTGATATACAGTTCTGATGTAACATCTCAGCCAATCAATATTCATCATTATCTTTGGTAATTAGATCCCATATATGTTCATCTTGAAAACACTCATATGCAGCGATTTGCAGCTTAACGTTGTTAGTTTTGCATATTCTTTTATGGAAACAGTCTCTGAGCATGTGTTGTTGTCATAAAGTGTATAAATGTGTGTGCGTGTGTGTATGTGTGTATACAACCGATTTTTCAGGGATGCGTACAGATGTGGAAAGGCCATATGTGCTGGTTGATTGAACAGCCCTTGTTCAGATCACTCTCTCAGGTACAACGCCACTGTGTAGCTGCTACCTCTGGGTTACACCTGTAACCTATCAATTTGTAGGCCCAGCTGGATGGCAGGTTTGCCTTTTCACCCCACTGAGCACGAGGCTCAGGAGAGCAGCGGTGCCCGCCACGAAGCAGGGCCTGCCTGCGCGTGGCTCATCCAGGCCCGACCCCGTCTGGTTCCGCCCGCCAAGGACGTGAGCCCCCGGATAGAGCCGTATAATGAGACCGGCCGGCTTAAGAACAAAAGCGTCCATGGGAACATCACACGGGCTTGAGGAGCGAGGGAGATTAAGGTGTCAATCCACTCCAGCCCGGCCCGTGTCCCTGCGGATAGAAGAGGCAGTAATGAAAGAGCAGTGAGTTTCCTGCACTTATTAACGCCCCTATGGAAGTGGAAGAGGGAGAGCTGCAGACCAGAAGGAACTTTTTATGAACCTGCACTGGCTTTGAGGCTCCCCTTTTATCTGGGGTGAGTGTCCTGCCAAGGCATTCTCTTGACAAAGGTGTCTGATGCAGAGATGAAGATGTAGCCTAATGATGAAATAATTAGATGCCGGAATCCCAACTGGGAGCCCCCTGTAATCCGCACAGATCTCCGTTCACATTTCCCATACAGCCCCACCGCCTTTCTTTAACCTTTAGCTGGATGGTAATGCATACAGGAACAGATGTGCATTCAGTGCTCTTAGCATCATATCAGACTTGAAAATGTGATGGAAAATTAGGAAGACAACGTGGATGCAAACAGACTGGTCTACGAAAACTAAATAACCGAATAAACGACTCTGCTTTTAATGTCACCCCAAAGGCATAAGCCATTATGCAATATTTACAGGACTGTGTTTCTATTTTAAGGTAATTCTTCTGAAAATTGAAACAGTAGTTGTATGGCTGTAGCTAAAGGTTACACATAAGTCAGGAGCAGTTTTATAACTTTTCTCATTAAAATGTTAAGGCTACATCAGTTAACATGTTTGATGGTCCATATTTCATTACTAGTGAAGCCCATTTACCTCTTTAGGGTTTTTTAATCGTTTTATTGTTTTGTTATTATATTTAGTTTTTCATGTTGACAATTGCTTAACAGAAATCATATGAAGAGTTTTGAAAAGTAATTTGTACTTCAGGTGAAAACTTTATAGGACTTCAGAGATCAACCATTTCTGAAAAGCTCAGCATAATTAACTGCTATTAACTTAATGATCTAAGAAAAAAAAAATGTTAGTTTTACACTGAACAATGCAAATAACCATGCAAAGTAAAATTTCAAAGCACATCTTGACATTATTATTTACAGTGTAATTGTTAAGCTAATGAGTTAAGTTAAAAAATGTTCCTTTTCATTTTATCTCAAAAAGGTGTTCTTGCCTCCTCACACATCAAGGGTAGGGTTGACACATGGGACCCTGGTGCTGCTCTCAGCATTTCCACATTTCTTCTGTGACTGTGTGCCTGTTGTCAGGGTATTTGCATGAATCATGGATGTGTACTCAGTAAGAGGCTGATTTCCTTAATGTCGTACCATATACTATAACCTGGGTAAAGACAGAACTGCTCCACAGCTTATTGAAATAGATCTCATGTGTTTTTAAACCTACCACACCAGAAAAATTTGCACTATTTATTAAATTAATGGAGTTTTGGGGCACCTTACCATAAATGTACTAATTTAAATTATTACTTCCTCTTTTTTCCTGTGTTAATCCAACAGCAAATCCTTGGAGTCACCTTGGCTACATAATTTAGACTCTGGTGTCTAGTGTATTGTTATACTGTGTATAGGTGTTTTAACTGGAGTCCAATGAAATAATCATCTTTTATTGTCATTGCATACATTTACATGTTACACATACATACATGTCACAATGAAATGTGTTTTTTGCATTTAACCCATTCTCCTGAGGGAGCGGTGGGCAGCCACGCCCAGCACCCAGGGAGCTAACGCTGAGTGTCTTTCTCAACGACACACCTGGTAGCTGGGCAAGGAGTTGAATGAGGAGACGTCCACATCTCAGCCTGATACAGGCAAACATGGGCAATACATATAAAACACTGAAAAAAAAATCTGTAATGGAACACGCAGTGAAGGTGAAACTGATGTTTCTTCTTGCATAGTTAGAAAAGGAATATTTCAGACATACATTTAACAGCAGCTTTTTGTAAGTAAATATAACCAAACGTTGTGTTCACTGGGAAATCACCCAGTGTCCACAAGCTATCATTCAAGGGATTTTATGCAAAATTTTAAAAATAACATTCACAAACTTCATCTGTCCAATCTTCTTTTGCATTATTAATAATAATCAGGAAGGGAGCCCTTTGTGTGCCACTTTGGATTTCATCATATTGTCTGATTTGATGCTGGTTAACCTGTTAAACCAGTCTAGTGATGCAGATTACTGTTTAGAAAATTAAACTGGGATTTGGAATTAGGGTGCACTTAAATCACTGTGGTTTTTCTTTATTAATACTAAATGTGCCAGAAAAATACAGTTTTGACATGAGGCACACTGCTTTGATTTCACTTATGGCAGTGCTTTAACTATGATGTGAAATGCCAACATTTACCAGGATTAAAAAACATTTATTAAATGAAGTCTGTGCTGTGTGACTGAGTGAATGTTCCCTGTCAAAGAAAGATCTTTATAGGCTGTATACACAGTATGACAACAAACACTCAAATGTAAGGTATATGTATATGTACCCCTTATGATCTGATATTATATTAAATTCATATGCACAATGTGTAAAAACCACACAAATATTCAACAAAAGAATGTAATAAATTACCTCATGTGCTGTTGAAGGGTAAGGGGTGAATATTTTGGGTCAGTGACATGAAGGAACAAACATACTGTTGGTTGTCAAAATTATCTTTCCAGTTACCTTGTTAGTTCTTTTGCTCTGGGAATATCAAGTGATATTTATTATTATTATTGTTATTATTTGTAGTTGTTTTCCACTCTGCTGATATACCTTGGGATTGCAGATGACAAAAATTAACTTTTACATTTAGGCTATTTCTGTTGCCCCTTTTTATACGCCACCCTGTAAAAAAATATAAACTAACAATTAAACACTCAGATTTAAAAAAACTTTCTGGGTATAACCAGAGCTTTCTACACATTCTGCTGGTATATTTGTACACACACGTAAGATCTGCATTTTATACGGTGCGTGCACGTTCGCCTGCAGCTGAAGTCGAGCTGAGTGACATGATCCTGCTGGGTGTGTACACACGTTTAACATGTGCACCGTGTGACAGTAATTGTGTTATGAACTTTGACGTCACCTCAGTCATGCAGGCTAACAGTTATTGTGATGTCTCCCTGGTGTTTTGTACTCTATCAATCACTTCACTACAGCAGCCAAGAGGTACACAAATAAAGAACATACAACATCGGTAGTTGTGACCTTTGGTTGACAGGCATCAGACAAAATGCCAGCATGGAAAATCAAGGTCAAACAGGAAGTACCGCTCCTTGACCAACCCTTTTAGTGACTGGAACACAGTATAAGGGATTACTTGTCAGGAGGGCTGGACTTTTCTCATTGCACATCAATTCATGTTGCCACACCTGAATGGCCCCTTTATGTGACATAGGTGAACAGGTGCAGTGTCCCAGACTGTATCAACTTAAACACTAGAAAACTGGGAAAACCTAGGTTACTGTCACAAAGCCAGCTAAACTGAAATGTGGCATCTAACCTCAAATCTAAAAATTCTTCAGACAGCCCAATAATGAAGATGCAGTGACCTGCCACAGTCATCAGCTGATGTTGCACAATGAGATTCAAGCTGTACATTTGTGAACTCATTATGTGTTATACGGCAGTGCTGAAAACATGGACCCTTGCATTTTACTTGTGAAGAAGACGAATTTGCTGTATACTGGACACTCTGAGAAAAGGCAGATGGTTCTTTATTTAATAAAAGCAGGGCTTATTTAAAGTCTCATTATAATCTACATAAATCTACTACACAACCATCCCCAGTGGGACTTCTCAGGAGAAAATAACGTGATAATATTATTCAGTCCCATATTTCAAATTTTCCCCCAAACGTAAGGCCCACACGTCCCTTTGTTATGTAAAACTACTCAATAAATCAGAATACAAAAGCAGTGATAAGACAGCCACTGGTTTACACACCAACCACCTTTAATGAAACTCCTACGGAACCCACTAGCGCAGTTCCCAAGGCGACATGTTTAATTATGAAAGTACATTTGGTTGCACTCCTATTCAACATATAGGAAAAACTAGAATTTCTTTGATTTATAGAAGCACTGTTAAAAAAATGGCAAACCTGGACTTATTCAAGCAACTCTGCCTTCTGTCTTAGAGCAGTCTGCGATGCTGAGGTGTTTGTTTAATCATGCATTTATATTAGGTGATGCAGTGAGAACAGTCATGTCAGACATTTAGATGCTTAGTCAAGGCATCTCATTTGTTATTTTGTGCAGGTTTGAGATCTTATATTCCTGTACCAAATAGCCACAGGCAGAACACGGCACAGTTATACTAATAATATGCATCCCCCAATACACCCCCCAAAACCCTCATTTCTAAAAAAGCAGAGGTTAATCTCTGCAAATTAAGATAATCTCTCATTCAGAGTCATGCTCATAAGAGCATGAACATAAACGGGTTATTATGAATGAGAAGGTGGGTACAGAGGGCATCGTTATGAGGTTAGGCAAATGTCCTGGCATCGCTAGGGTCCTGGCATCACTCACCAGGTGGCTGGGCTGCCTATCAATGGTGGTGGGGACACTACACAGGGCTGTGGTAGAGGGAGAGAGAGAGGAAGGCCTAACAACAGGTGAGAGGAACCTGAACTCCTTTAGCCAAAGGGATTTATGAGAATTTCTTTCAGGAAAGCAATGCTGAGCACAAATTACCTCAACAGGAGCTGCCTTGGGGGGACCTTGGGGGCTCAAAGACATGGTATTTTTTTGCCCAACTGAAGTTATGAAAAAGAAAAAACATTAACATACCACATGTACAGAATCTACATTTAAATCACGGTGAATGGTGAGTCATAACGACTGTCCTGGAATGTTCGTCTTGTTATTTAAGTATAAAACTTACATCCTAAAATGTAAATGTAAATGTAAAGTACAATGCAGCATGTTATAACATTATGTCAATACCAACAGCTGATATCAATGAGGACTTCAAGACCTTAGCTTTGTGTGAACTGTATGCACCTCACCTGATACTTGAGCAACCAAATGGCCCTGCTTCTGCAGACAAAAACAACTGCTGTAGTTCTCTGGCTGGCGCTTGCTGTTAGAGATACCGTAAGAGTATAAATAATAAAGTCTTTCAGTATCTGTAGCCTTTGTATATCTTAGCAGTGTAATAATTTATTCAGTCATATATATCTTACCATCCTCAGTATATTTCCAGCCACTGTGTCTGATATGTGAGCTACTTAAATACACAACAATTAGCGAATGGTTTTGTGTGCATTGAGTAATTTAGCTTACATACAGTTTGCAGGCTTCCACTCAAACAGCAACATGAAAAAACATATATAAAAACATTTTCTCTATATACTGTTTAACTGAGTTTTATAGCCCATTATTGTGCTACTGAGAGTAAGAGCTATACAGCAAGAAGCTCTATGATGTCAATAGTAATACATTACAAAACCTGTTAAAACCAATTTATTTTATATCATGATCATTACACAAGTAAAAATGCATTAGCAAGTTAAAGAAAAGAGACAAACCCAATGAGTAATTAAATAAATGATCTTAATGTGTTCTTTTCCAATAATCTAGCTCTTAACAAAAAAAAAAAATATTCATATGTAACCCTGTCGTTTTAATACAACGAAGACATTTTTATTATCAGTGAGGAGTTGGTCTTAAAAAGACATTGTTTATACACACGTACTTCAAAGGTAGAAGCTTTAATAAAACTGAACATTAAATTAGTGTGTACGCTTTATACAAGGGTCATTAATTGTCTGGTGTTCTATCATAGCTCAACAACACTCTAAGGTTACCATTGGAAATACCACTATAAGAAGAAGAGTTTATTTGTTATAAAAGATTTAGTGTGACACTGCTGAGATGTTCTGAAAAAGAGGAGGACAAAAGCAAGAGGGAAGCTTCTCCCGTCCCAGACCACTGCACCCTTCACAGGAAGTCCAGCTGCTCTCGAAAGGTCGGTTTCCACAGACACATCCGCAGTCATCTTTCTGCTGCGTTATTTTTATGGACAACGCCGAGCCAACAAACGCTTCACGGGCGACATGAACAGAGACGGAGAGGAAATCCACTCTCCACGCTACTCCACCTGTAAGACAACACAGGTATGTCACATCCTACTAGCAGGTATGTCACATCCTACTAGCAGGTATGTCACATCCTACTAGCAGCATGACAAACACGTCATTCACACGACAAAATTCCCAACTGCTTTTTTATCTGTTTCATCATATAAATACAGTGACACAAAATTCTTGCTTATCAACACCCACCATGGTCATCCATGGTACGACAATATTAATGGAAATAATAGGAACCCGGAGAACTATTGTCATTCCTGTTTTTTATTTATTTATTTTAAATATTTTTTTAATGCTGGTCACTGTTTAATTACACTTAAAAGAAGGTGATGGAAGCACTTTCAACAACACACGCTTTTCTGGCACGTTCTTTTGTCAGTGTTATAAAAACAGCACAAAGGCCAAGCAAACACCCCAAACGAAAAAGTACAGTGAAACGCATAATGTGGTTTAGGGTTTTGCTCGGGAACACCTTGGATGTATCCGTCTGTGTTGGCTTCAGACGGCAGAGAGGTGTAAATATCAGCTATGATAAATGATAGCTTAGTGCCTTGGAATGATCCTATTAAATCCCAGACAGCAGTTCTTTTAGCTGTTTAGGTTAGCGTCGTCACTTTGCATATTTTTTAAGACCACCTCTACATACCGGTTGCAATAAATCCACCTCTATGCAGAGACAATTTAATTCCAAACTGTCATAGTGATTAATGCTGAACCAATTCCAGAATTATTCAACAGTCACTGTCAGCTCACAGTCTGCAAAGGCTGAGGACAGTAATGCTGATCTGACTTGATTTTCCTTTGTCATGAATAGGCAAGTAACCTTTATGAGGAGTCAGATGGTTAATACTGTATATAGTAGCAAACACACATATGTGGAGCATGCCTACAATGTCTGGAAGAGGCGTGGGAATATTGAGTTAGATTTGAGAATGTGAAATTGTAAGTTTCTTTAATATACCCGTGGAACATGCAAAGTGAAAATGTGCACCGTCACACCTCCGGGGTGTGGGCTTCACTGTAGGCTCGTGTGTGTAGTTTACATGTAGTTTACTCCCCGTGCCTGTGTGGACTGGTGACTGTCACGTCTGCGACCGCCCAGTCGTCGGTGTCCCCGCCTGAGCTGCTCTCGCGTTCCCCACAACTCGTGGAAAAATCGATGCGATATTTAGAGCGAACCCATGCAGCAAAACTGTTTTCGGTACAGCGTAAATAAATTTTAGTAAGCAGGGGCAACGGATACAAAAAGGGGAGGGGTATGTGTGTGTGTGTGTGTGTGTGTGTGTGTGTGTGTGTGTGTGTGTGTGTGGGGGGGTAATGTTAATGTCTGTCATACAGGAACAGAATGAATATCTGGGTTATTAAAAAAATATTACAGTATTTCACAGAGAAAAAACAACCACATTCCGTACAAAAATAATTAATTGTCATAGAATCCATTAAAATTGAGGATATTTAAGTAAAAATAACTATGAGCAAAGTGTGGTCATATTTTATAGCAGGTATATCTGGTGTTTAGCTTATATCTCTTGCATTACACTGCACCTTCATTCTCATTAATATTTATGTGTTGCTGCTGGGAAAACCACCCTCATGAAGCAACAGTTAATGTAAGCAGGACAGGAACATTCGTTTAATCAGAAAAAGTGAGCCAACCCAAAAACACGTCAGCGCGACAAACATCAGGACGAATGGGTCGTTTAGAGCCGCAATGTCGACAGGAGCACAGAGCGGTAGCAGAGTGATAGCAAAGCTGCTGTGCTCTTCCAGTAGGTCAGAGAGAGGTGGAAACTCAAAAATAATGGGAAAATGACAGTAGTAAGTCACATGTGGCAGAGTGGCAAACTAAAAGAGAGCGTCCCATTTCTTAGGGGGCGAGGGTTACATCAAGCCACGTGTGCTTGTGCTAACGCATCGCTCCAGCACTACAGAACGGACAGGTCGCTTTTAGCCAGTTCCACTTAATTAAATTACTTTTAAGTGTGAGTAATCCAGTCGAAAAGAAATTTAAAAGTGTTAATATTCAAAAACCCATAAACGTTCGCACACAAAATTAGCGGTTCCGAAGATGAGCAATCTCGTTTTGCATTTTTATTGCAGTACACAGAGGCTCGGGGGAATCGTTCCCCTTTTATTTTTGAGTGCGAAACCATTTTGTGACTGTTTGAAATGTCAGCACACCCAGGAGAGGAAGATGTATTTTTGTGTACACTCCTTGTTCCCAAATAAATATGGCCATCAGCAGGCCCCTCTGCCTGTGTTCTGTGACCCATAATTCCCTGTGGCCAGGCAGTGGACTGAGTGCGGCAGATGTGAAGCGTGCTGGTTCTGGGACTGTACCTTGGTTGTCTTGATCTTGTTGCCAGTGGCACAGCTCCAGCCTTTAAGATCAGGGAGAACTTTACACTCCTCTCCATCCAGGCAAGGGTGCATTTGGCACCACCACTTCTGTTCGACAATAGAAGCTGGGATGGGGGGGGGCAGAAATACCAATTCCATCACACCCAGAGGCTCAAAATAAATGGAATATTTACAAGCACTGAATGCATGTTCAAAAAATGCTATACATACTTATACACACCATTGAGCAGGTGGATGAGATTAAATGAACATCTTTATTTCTAATATTTATTTCTGTTATATGCCTACTTCCAGACAAAATCAAATGAAAATGAGTTTAAAAAACAAAATAGTTAGTTTCCTCTATGTGTAAAATAAATGTCAGCCTATATATTTGATGAACTGGCTGTTACGGCAAGCTGTTTCCCCATTATGGAAAGAAAATGTTTTGTTAATTTGGAAGTGTACTTCAATTGTAAAGACTTCTGATGTTCTGAATCTTCGGGGATTTTTGTATGTGTGTCAGTCACCTTGACTTATTGCTAAAACAAACAGCTTGCTTTTTGCCAAAAACAAAATAAGCTGTAAGAGAGGCCTGTCACTCATACTTAATAGTGCAGTTTTTTAAGTCTTACGCATTTATCAGGCACACTACTTTGCGAGATCCAATTTTGTGAAATTTGTAGTAAGTGTTTTTTGAGGACAACTGAAAATTATCAATTAGTACTGGAAGCACACAAATATACAATATTCACATTAATTTCACAGGTGGAATGTTCCTGGTCGTTAAACCTATCCTAATCACTGGGGATAATCACCAAAGCATTCATGCATTGTGAATGTAGTAAGAACAATGTTGGAACATCAAAGTCTACACAGCCTGCATGAATTTGAGCATATTTACTTAAACAAATCGCATTATTAAATTAAAATTAATAACCCAAATGTGATACTTATATGGAGTGTGCAGTAAACAGCTGTACATCGTGTTGTTTCAGCTTCCTTATTTGTTCGCTTGTTAATGGCAGAATTGGCATGCACAGTAAACCATATTGTACAATTCCCAGTATGCAACAACTGCTGCGGCCCACAATGCAGCTGGCTGGTAGCGTTAAATTGGAGTAATATGCCGTATGTCACGTGCAGTAACGGGGACGCCCCCTGCCCTGAGGGTCATGCAGGCTCGCCCGGGCTTTTAGAAAGGGAAGTACCGTCGACGCAGGAAGGGGCGGCCCGGGTCGTCCCGGCCACCTGTCCCGGGAAGCAGGAGCACTTGACAGTCTGGGAGCGCTCCTCAATCTTGTTCTTGTTACAGCACCGGTGGATGGCTATAACCTCGCAGGTGCCCGTCCTGACGTGGTACGCTGGGGGAAGGGCAGAGACAATGAACAACCGGGCGTGGCCTCGCCAAGCTTCACCCACCATCCAACCTCATGCCCATTTCAATCATTCTCAGGAAGAACAAAGAGACTGCCCTTCCAGTCTGCTATCTTAGGCAATTATGAGCCAATCTCCAGCTCAGACTGCCTTGTCTGAATAATTTAACGAGCGAACCGCTTCATTCTTTTTTAATTGAAAGTGACATTTTCAAGCAGCACCCATCTAGGGAGTGAAGCTTTTGCTTGTGTGATAAATGACTAATTAAGAAGTCGCTGTACCTGTCCTGGTGGAGATCTTCCTGCTGTCCAGCGCTGCAGATGTGCATGTGTCATTAAAATCAACTCTGTTCTTCTCCTTTGTTTAGCTGATCTTCATGTGAATTAATGTACATAGTGTGTAAAGGAGCCGAATGTCTTGCTTAATCCAATGCGCTGAATTATGCATTTGTTTTGGATATAGTGTTTAGGATTTCAAAGCAGTTAGATTTAGAGATACGCGAGTTGGGTTATGACAAGTCATGCAGCTCTTGTCAGGTACAAAGACTCAGACACTCAATGGCTTGCTCTACCTCTAGGCCATACTGGGTCTCTGATTTGATCCTCCGCATTCTAGAGGAGACTTTTTTCACCCAATTATAATCTCACAACAAGGAACCAGCATCCATTGTTGCACCCCAACCCCAACAGCAGTTGTTTCTGTAAGAGAAGTCAGGTTATGTAGCAATAAACACATCTTGCCAACCTAAATTTAGCCTGCACAAGTTTCTTTGTGGTGCTTCTGAGCTAAAGTGCTCCCATCTTACAAAGATACACTAATTATGAGATGTAGGCTGTTGAAGATCTTCATTTGTTCCAAATGTTAAAACACCTTGTGTAACATCACCTCTCCTTATTATTCCAAGGTTTCCAATTAAAACTGCGTTGCACACGACGCAGTGCTCTTTTGAATCTGGTTTGTGTACAGTGCTCTGAAAATTAACATAAATATTTAACTCCTAAATGGCTCATCTCCTTAACTGGGGGCTTTGTCTCTGCCTGTGATTGACAGGATTGACAGGCGTGTGCAGAACCAGTGTCTTTAGGCTCAGTTAAAATGTGACACGCTTATAGCATGACAGCGAAAACCACTCACCTGTCATATTACATCAAAACAAGAGAAGACAGTTAGCTTGTGTGTTGCGGTGCCTTTGGGATGCTGGCTGAGGTGATGAGAGTGGAGACAGACTCATGCTGTTCTACCAAGAAGGTGACAGCAACAAAAAACACCTTTATACCCCCCTCTGTTAAAAAAAAACTACAGGTATTTAAATGTGTGTGTTCCACCCCTTTTCCTAATGTTTTTCTGCTTGTGTCTTGGCTAAATGCACTGGAAAATCATTATGCACTTTTAGGTTTTCACACAAAAGAAACCGGGGATGAATTTAAGATGTGGAGAATGACTGTAAATCAAATTAGACATCTGCTTCTGTTTACGCACACCTGACATCCCAAGATGCACTGTGATCAGACTGTGACCGCAGCCCCAGGAAGTGAAGCCCTGCACCTAAACACCACTGCTGCCACTTTGTTGCCTCACACATGGATTTTATGAACATCCACAGCAGGAACGTGTGGGCCATGCGCAAACTGCACTATAATGTCCGTATATACTTTAACAGCTGGGCCAGATACTTTATGTTCCATAGGGAGAGTGGTGTAACATTACGGGTAATGTCAACTGACTGAAATGTAGCAGGGAGGTGTCTTGTTCTGTCTATATTTAATAAACCTGGGCAAGTGAGTCAATTTATGCTTGTGGACAGGAGATTTGAGATGAGGTAAGAATACCAGACCTTTTACTACGGACTTCGTGCTGATCTTTTGTGTACAATTTTTTTATTACCATTGAAAAATAATTGTCTTTAAAAAAAGATAAAGCCATATACTTTGACTGAAATACAATCTTTCAAATGGGATTGCATAGAAGGACCTGACCAGATAGCAGTATTTTTGCTGGACTGGTTAAAGTAAGAGTACCTTTGTGTGTGTGTGTGTGTGTGTTACAGAAGCATTACATATGTAACATATTTTAGCGGTGGTGTCGGTTCCAGATGTTTTATGTGAAGAGTGTTGAAATGGCGTATACCGTATGACACCAGTGTCTCATACGTTTGTACGGACAATCAGCGCTGACTGTCAAGCAACGTTAACTTCCTGCTCTTGGATATGTGTTACACTTGAACAATTAATAATAACAGCTTCGCCAAGGGGCGCATTTTCATTAGTGCTCAGTGACACCTCTACTTTTTCTGGTTTGACATGAACAGAGCCTGTTGTTTGGGCCGTTAACTACGACAGTGAAAACAATTAGTACACAAGTGTCTCTGCAAACGATTTGGCCTTTCAGACCACTGAGCCGTCACCCACATCGAAAAATCATGCTATTCACAAACCTGAAGCATCCACAGTTTATTCACAGAATACTCTAACATAGCCGATGATTATCTCTCAGTGCCTATACCTGTATCAACACATCAGATAGCCATAATCCCTGTATTTTATTAAGCCTTTCCTCTTATGTGCTTTTATTATGGAGTACCTGTTCTTATCAGTATTGCTACTTTTCATTTTGGGTTTCTTTTATTCTTGTCCTGCGGGCATTTATTAGATTCAGTACATGTGTCCCAGTCAATTCAGCAGTAAGTACCTGCACATCTAAAAAGACCAATTATTTTTAAATTAATTTAAAATAAATTCACATAGATACTAGTCAGACATTCTTAGGAGTAAGATTTAGACTTAGTAATACAGTTTCTCCTGGGACCGATTTGTTTTGGAAATATAAAAATGCAATGTTTCAGATAACTGCCTACCCACAAATATGTTGTCAGTAATATTAATGGTATGTGGGCATCTGATTGGATGGGTGGCAGGATACGTCCGTCATTTAGGCCTTCATAGTGTGTGTTGATTGCAAATAATGTAGCTATGTGTAAAAAATATGCTCAAAGATAATAAAAACCCGTCTGTGGTACATTATTTGTACATCATATGATTATACATCATATTTATTTCACAAACTACACAATCAAACCCAGATGAACTCTAACTGTGAAACGCTTTTCAGCATTTATCTTTAAAGGGCCATTCTGAATCACTTTAATATTGATCTATTTTTGCACTAAAGGGCATGTCCATTTGCTTTGCAAAATGGTTCTCTAAATAGCAGTGAAAACCCAAATAAATCTATCCACAACCAAATCTATTACGGCGATTAACACATTTCCTGTCGCTGGTCATTGCTAAAGGGACAAGAAATTATTTTTTTTTCTGAGCTCTGGGGGAAATTAAAACAGCTGCATCTGCTGTGTGTGTGTGTGTGTGTGTGTGTGTGTGTGTGTGTGTGGAAGGGGGTAATACAGGAAAAGAATTTCAAAATTTATGAATTCCTTGGTTTTTTTGCTGATGCATAATATCGCATGAGGAAGAAAGAAGCCTAAACTAAAACCTTACTGGCATTGCCTTTGCCGATCACAAACGTGTTTTTTTCTTATTTTGTCTCCTTTGAGTATTTTTTACTTCTTTTCTGCATGCATCTCATGTATTAAACACAAAGAAAAGGTGCAAAGGGGAAGGAATTGTTGGCAAAGTTATTTAATATAAACTGAAAGCTTCTGAGATTACCAGTCTGAAGCAGAGGCTCCCTATAAAAATGACTAACATCTCATATACACATTACCGCTTGTGTGTTGAATGCCATATTAGTTTCTGACTGAGAAGAACCCTGTGGTGCTCATAAGATGGATACAAAATATTGCTCGGTGTCATCCATATCAACACATTTCCCAAGGTAATGAGAAATGATGGTGCCACTTGTTTTGATGTACATTTTGTTTAGACTCAAAGCTTGAAAACCTTTACAAACAGGATGAGCTCATTTTCGTATACCTCCGGTTATTGTGGCTCTTAGCTTTAGTCTTGCAAAACCTGCTAAATTTGGTGTGCAGAATATATCAAGAGAACTCTGGTGTGTCACATAGATTCACTTCCTGTTTCACACCGACCCCGTGTTCCGAACTCTGCATGTCAAGTTTATCTGATATACAGAGTTCGTATGTGTTGCCCTTTTGTGTTTTTTGTTGTTTATGTAGCACCTGGTGTCTTGGGAAACATTGTTTGGTTTCACTGTGCACTATACCAACTGTATACAGCTGAAATGACAGTAAAACCCTTTTCCTATACTATCCTGTCCTGTCCTGTCCTGTCTTATCCTGTCCTGTCCTATCCTATCTCATAGTTTTACCAACTGACTGTACACAGAGTCAGTACTGTGAATAAAGTATCTAGTTCGGACTCATGTGCCTATAATTCTCCTAAAGGCCTGGTAACCCAACAATCCCTCCCATGAACAACAGATGGCATGGTGTTTGAGGACACCTGCGGGTTTCCAGTTCAGGTGTTAAAACAGTGCCTCCTTGTTTTCTATTGGTGAGTACAGTGCCTGTCCTGACTTACTGTAGTAACATGCCTGGTGTTATAAATGTGCCAAAACACATCTCTATAGCACAAAAAGTATTAACCAAACAAAGAAAACAAAAATAATTGAGTGGTAAATCATGGATCCTCTGGATTACCTTTGTGGCTGTCTGTTGCTCCTGACTTCTCCCACAGTGTGATGACGCAGATCATGAGAAGCAGCGTTCTTCTGTTTCCTTTTCCTATGTGTCTCTTACTCATCCTGGTGGAAACGAGAAAGGAAGAATCGCATTACCATCGGCGACGGCTGATTCATCACATACGCCCCATTTCCAGCATATAACATACGAAAAAGCATTCTTTGGAGACGGCACAAAACAAAATGTATTAATACTAATGTAAAGGTTTATATGCGCCTATAAATATGTAATGTGCTAGCATTATTACTTATGTATTAACTCAGTAGGAACAAGCAGCTATGATTAATGTGTATCCATGCTATAATCAGTTTGCGGCTGAATTCGCTATGGCAGCATTACGTTGAGAAAGCGAAATGGCACGGGGATGCAGCTGACTGGCGGGCCCAAAGACACCTTCACCTTTCAGGGTTTCCTGCACTTGAGAAAAGCACAGGGGTTGGGTAGTGTGTACTCTTCGCTGACCAGAAGGTAACAAGGCTCTCGAGCACCGTGTGCTGCCTTGGCTGGTCTAATAGGTGTCTGACACCTGCACACTCACAAGTGAAGCTCCATTAGAATCGGCCTGACGATGATGAGGAGCGAAAACGCTGAAGGCGTCCTGACAGGCCCATCATCAAGAGAGAATGAAAGGCCTGTTTTTGTCTGACCAACAACATTGGTCTGGGTTTTTCATGTTACACCGTTTTTAAGGGTGGAAAAAAAGTTTTCAACAAATCTTTACATTTCAACAAACGTCTATAGTTACATACATTTTAGCAAATTATTATAGAGTAAAAGCAGGTATGTTTTGTGTTATTTTTCTTTTAATTTTTATCATAATTTGCTTGGTTCTTTTTAAAAAAATAATCACATTTATTTAACTTCTTAATTTATTAGCAGTATGTGTATATAATTATGAAGTCATAATTGCCCATAAACCTACTATGTAACTCTGAGGTAGATGCACTTTGCAAATGCCACAAGGCACCTGATAATTTGTGGCCTGATTAATCATTCTCACATGATTACACCTGTAGACTGTTCCCTTGTTAATACAGCAGTGCTGTGATAGGGCGTGTGCTGCGCTGTGTTTGATGGCGACCATATGCTGACACCACATTTAGACCAAAAAAAGTCATAATCCAGAGTTGTCCTCCATAAAGCTCACACAGAGCAACATTAGAGTGCGAAGCAAACACTGCGTTTTTCAAAACTCACCTTCCTTAACAAGCATTGATACGGAACCCACTCTAGTGAAAACACCACCCGAAACTTGAACATGTTTGTCCCTTCGTCACTACCATACAGACATTATCTGACACAACCCCCCCCCCCCTTACAATTCTCAGAGCCTTCAATGGGCACGAGAAAAGTGGACGCACCGATGTGCAATGAGGTAAGTAAGTACAAAGTTAATGACAAACTGTTCTTGTTATCGACCCCTTCTGCTGAGAATACATAACCTCCCATACTGCGTATTTAGGTCTTCACACTCCCACTGTGACTCAGCAATACATGGTTAACAAGATTGTCAACAAATAATAAACTGAGAGAATTACGACAATGATTCATAATGATTACAGCAGGAGAGCAGAACATTTGGAAGCAAAAGCATATTTTTCCTTTTTTTTGTCTTGCCTGTAGACCTGCCTAAATCTCCAGTTGAAAATGACTTTATTCTTCTGTGATTGTCTCTGTGCATTATGAAATAATACAATCAGTGTGTCAAAATTACTGTAAAGCGATTTTCTTATGTCAAGTGGGTTGTGTTAGAGAAAAATTAAAGCTACGCTCTTTAAACAGGTTCCACAGAACCACACACTTGCCTTATCAGCTTATCTGCTGAAAGCAGAACAAACTGTTTAAGCATTTATGTACAGCAAAGCCAACAATCATGGCCGATAACACACAAAACCGATATGCAATATTTATTACAGATAAAAAGCGTGCAGTAAACATAAACGCATGCACACATTTTAAGAATAATTATCCCTCTATCGCACAGTTATACTAAATGAGTTTAGTTCTAATTAGAATTTGCACATTGTGGTGCTCCCTTTGCAGAACTATTTGGTTCATTTTTATAACAAACACTTTAATTCTTATTTGCAGGCTTGTCCCATTTCATGCAAGAGGGCATACAGCCTGGTGCTGTGACATTTGTGTCTTTAAAGCTTAAACCGTGGCCAACAGTAAAGCCATGTCTTTCTCATAGCAATATCCAGCTCCCCCCACCACAAAAAAAGACATCATTGACACAATAACTGCAAACTTCACCATTCCCAGGAAATATTATCCCAACTGTCTGAGACTGCAGATGTTGGATGCGAAAAAGAAGGACTGTTCACTTTCAGGGCAGAGCGGAGACCCAGCTTCACAGCACACATCACACAGATCAGCAAACATCCCGGCTGAGCCTAAAGCAAAGACATTAGGATAAAAAGATCTCAACAATAAGGAATTAGGCCACTGTTGTATTAATTAGACTTCTACAGATCACATTAGCAGCAAGATCAGTAATTCAGTCAGATTTACACTCATTTAATTATGTAATTTATCATTTAAAATAGTTTAATACTGGTTAAACAATGTTGTTTAACATAGATATGAAATGTGAAAAGGATTATTTTGCTTAACATTTGAATAAAGGAGTGCATATTTGTTTTGTGGAACAAATAGTGGGCAGTCTAGTTCTTGTAATTCAAGGTATATGGTCTATTTTAATTGAAAGGGAACTGTCAATTAAGATCTTTTGATCTCAGGCAGGATAAAAATTAATAAAACATTCAAGGCAGCAGACACAAGACAAAGCATTGATTAAAATGGAAGATAGGAATGTAGCTTTATATCTGCCATAAGAAAGTCCAGTATTAAATGTATGTCACTGCAGTCCATAGTTATAAAATGAATCAAAGTGCAAAAGCAAGCAAGATTTTGAGTCCTTTTTGCAGCGGTCCCACCAGTGTTTTAAGATAAACATTTAGCCAAAACACAGGCTGACTTTCTCTGTGCAAAAAGCAATAATAGACAATGTGGAAAACATTCTATCCTCGATTTCCTGTTTCTGAGCCTCGCAAAGAGTAACATGCTTTCATATGCAACTTTGTTATTGTGACGGAGCAACGGCAACAAGTGCACTAGTACATAACCACACAAAAGTTTTTCAAGAAAATGAGGGCACGATGACACAGGTACAGACATCAGATTTAACTACCAAAACAAGAAACCAGAACTTCAAACCACAGGCCTTCCTGTGCTGCAAAAATGCCATTTGAAGCAGGGATTTGGTGCCAATGTGGATTGCGCGCTGACATTCACCCAAAATTCGTCCTCCGACAGCTGTCGTGAGGCAATTGCACAGTTGGGCTCTCTGTTGGGGGGCACAAAGCATCCATCACAGGGAGCTACTGTGGAGGGGGGTCTGTCCACAGTACCTCACAGTTTTTGACATGGAGCTCACATAGGAAATGGGAAGCAGTGTTGAAAAAGCCTTAGAGATAAGCCCTGTGTACAGACAGAAATCCAACCCTCCTGCACTGTGGTCTGCCTCTCAGTTTAAATACCACCCTCTCCTCTCTTTTTTTTCAGATGCCGACCCTTCCATCTGTATTTAAAATACAAGATCCTTCATTCTTCAATTTGAATTACTGCAAATTTCATCTTCGGTTTAAATACCAGACCCTTCCCTCTTCATTTAAAATACCAGGTCCTTATCTACCCATTTAAAACCCCAGATTCATCCTGCTGTATTTAAAATACTGACACCCTCCCTCTTTATTTCAAATACCATATTCTTCTTTCTTAATTTTGTACACCAGATAATGCCCTTGTAATTTCACCTTCCATCTTTATTTCAAACCTTTCCCTCTTCATTTCAAACACCAGATTCTTCCTTATTTTAAATACAATTTCCTTCCCCCTTTATTTCTAATATGAGACCTTTCCATTTCTTTTTGAATATGAAAGCACCTCCCAATGGATGGCAAACAGGTTTCCTCCTCATACGGCGATGCCTTTCCACCAGGCTGCTGTTGTTCTCTTTCCGTTCTTCTGCAGAGTGATGACTCACCTTTTAATCTCTCTAGACAGGAGACAGATGGCTGGTGGGACTCATGGCAACTCATGGAACAAGTTTGCAAAGAAGAGCGTGTCCGTCTCAACGGCACCTGCATATAGAGTGGTCTGCTTCAAGGATACCCGCTGCACCGGAGGTAACGTGCATCGGGAAAGTCTACAATGGATTAAGTATTCACGGTGGATTTCCTTTTAACTGTAGGTATTCAGAGAAAGTCAAGGTCAAAGTCTTCCTTGAATGTTTCTCCTTTGTGTGTCAGAATTAACTTTTTTGAAGAAAATTAACTGTGGCTTTCATTGCTGCTCGTCATGTTACAGGTCTTCCTCTTATAATATTTAAATATTTATGAATAGGTTGTAATTAATTAGTGTTACACAGTGTCAAATTATACAGTATTATGGTAATGTTAATAAAATGATAGAAATATATTCCATTGGATACTGCCAAAATCAATAATCAATGGATAACTTTTATTAACACGGCAAGTGTGTGTGTGTGTGTGTGTGTGTGTGTGTGTGTGTGTGAGTGTGTGTGTTTGTGTCAAGTTGCAGTTTAATACACCATGCTACACAGAACAAGTGTGTCAAAAATTGTGAAATAAACAGCTAAAGTACATGAGGATTATTATCTGCAGCTACACTTGAGATGGTTGTTGTGGCTTTTTACTATCAGAACGACAGTGCTGGGATCTCGGAAATGCAGACAGCCGGACACAGAGAGCTCGCTAAACTGGGTCAGCAGTGAGCTCTGGTGCACCTGTACAGGCTCTGGGGAAGTTCATTCAGCCCACTAAGAGTCGCCCACACCACAGCCAGTGGGATTACACAGTGCATTTGCATTTGCAAAGCATTACACAAATAGCCTTTGGTCTGCTGCTGTGTACCAATGTGACAGCTGTATATTCTACAACCAAAGGGAGAGCAAACACAAATTCTAATGATGCTCCAAAATCATATCGAGTGTATTTCCTCACTCTCATCATAGCACCTCTTAAATAGTTATTATTGGAAATTTAGATGTACATTAAAAACATCACAGAGCATACATGTTGCAATGTCGATTCAAATATCACATCTGTGTAAATGGTACAATTTCTGCCCTCATGTCTATTTGTGACCACGTAGTAAACACTCCGACATGAAGGATGAATGAATTATGAATGATACGTCCTGTGCATTTTAGCAAAGCATCACATATCTCGCAGCCTGTACTTTTGAATTTGAAAAGAGATGAAGCGGAAGGAGACTTGTGGACAATAAAGGTGCATTATGACCTCTGCAGAGAAACTGCAGGGAGTTCTCAGGTAAAAAAAAAAAAAAGAAAGAAAAAAATCAATGGAGAGACTCGCTACTCCTTTTATATTTAGCAAAATTGCATTGGATAGCATTACACTGGAGTGGCATGGTGGCTTAGTGGTTAGCGGTACCTTGTGCTTCTACATGGTTTGGGTTTGAATCACCTTAGGCCATGTACCTGTCCGGCCTCCTTCCTTGGTGCATGTGTGAGATTTGGACATGCCACAAACATGCAGCTGAGGTGATTTATTGTTTCAATTTTTTTTTCTGGAGTGTTTGACTGGCCTGCGTGTTCACTTCCTGTCCAGAGTGCACCCAATAATGTCTAGGGTAGATTCTAGGCCAGGTGAGACTGTAACCTGGATATGTGGCTTGAATAATAAAGTATAGTGTTGCACTTTAATTGTAATGAAAGCTACCATTTTGGCAATTAATGTGCCAATTATAATTATTTGCATCGAGTTATCTATCTAGAATTTATTGTATCTACAGTACATACAAAATCTGGGTTAATAAACAAGCAAATCAATAAATAAAGTCAATACACAACAGCACTAAAACAAACACTAAAGCCCTTTCTATTTCTCTATGCCAGCGAAAAGTAACTTTCAACAGTAAAAATACTAGATCAAATAAAATTTGAAAACTTTAGCTTTTCTGTAAAAACAGGCTGAGTAGCTTTGTTAAAGTAAAAAAGTGTGACTTCAACAATAAACAGACACAAATTGCATTTCACTGAAATTTAATAAGCTCTTTTTTTCAATTAGGGGACACTGAGTTTAAGCAGATGGCTGTACGTGTTTTGCTGGAAAGCATCCAAAGCGACTTTAAATGAACTTAAAAGGAAACGTATGAACATCAATCAATATGTTTATAAGCTTCAGCCAATTAAATAATGGTTTTTAAGAAAATAATAACAGGGAGCTCAGACTGAGATGAACCATTAAAAGTATTGTTTGCAAAGTAAACAAAAAGCAGGGCATGGTTGTTTTATCACTAGTTTGTTCTTGTTTTGCTGCTGTGCACCAAATACCCTGAGAAATCCAACAGACGCACACCAAGCATAGCGTAAACAATGATGTCAAACACAAACTGTCACTTCAGTTTCGTACCATTACAGTATGTGATGTACTTCCATATACATTGCTAGATCATTTCACGATCGTTTTGTGACACCTAACTAGTTTGTGTAAACCATTGGAAGGTACAGATGCACATTCTACTCGTTCAAAGCCTAGGTCTGTGGTCATCAGTGATGTACGGACAGCAAATCTGTCTTTTGCGAGGCCCTCAGGTACACATAAGGAAGCACGTTTGTGGACAGTCAAAGCTCTCTTGGTCTGGCATACGCTTTTTCTCTCCAGACACCCAACCCTGGCTGCATTTAACTGTCTCCAGACTGGTTTCAAAGAACACAAAGGTTTCCAGCCGGTGCCATTAGCTAACCTGTACGAATTGCATTTTCTTGTAACAAAATGCTAAAGTAAGGTAAAAAAAATAAAGAACTGACATTTCCTGAATTGACCTTAGATGATGCAAGGCTGAGCACAAAGCCTGTTTCCTGGACATGAAATTCAAACGGAAGCATTTGTTTAGAATGATAAGATTGTTGCGGTTTTTACATTGTCGGCAAAGAGGTTATTTCAGAAAACTGGGTTCTGAGGCTTCACAACTTACATTTATTTAGCAGGTTTTAGACCCAGATGACTCTATTTTAATCCCACGTACAACACCCCATCCCCTCTGCAAAAAGACTTAAGAATTTTAACATCTAACTGCTACAGAAGTTCCTTGTTCAAGAACACAAAAAAATTGTGCAGTCATCCAGTCTCAGCTGTGAGTATTTACTGGTGAATGTGCGCAAACAAAAAAGGTAAATTGGAGACTATTAACAATATAAAAAAACTTAAGATCAGTCAAGTGCACAAATAATAGAATAAAATGAATTACATGTGTAATACTAATTTATATTAATGACAGTGCGTGTTGTATGGTTCATATAAATGTGTGTACAAAACTAAGTACAAGGTCACACTTGCTTTACTGTTAAAAGTAGGTTCCTGAGTTAAACAATAAGGCAAACGTTCAAGCAGTGCTGTTGCCATGAGGGACATCTGAAGGGTTCTCAGCACTGAGTAATTAGCATTTTCTAAAAAAAAAACACAGCCAAAAGCTCAAATTTGGCACACAATGTCACATTACAGGTGCCTCATCCTCAAACCAGAAGACCGCTGTCAGTACTAGTCACTACACCAATTTTTAAGGTACGATAAAAAAGTGTGTGCGTGTGTTTTTATTGTAATGACACTATTTTATGCTGTTTGGACAAATGACTCATTCGGGTTTCAGTTTAACGCCTCATTTGGCCCGGAATGAGCCCGCTGACCCGACGGCCGCTGAGGTGAGTGGTTCGGGACAGAAACAAACACTCCCGGCTTCCACTGACACAAGGCAGCAGCCGAGGGAAAAGGAGAAAATACCAGCATAGCAGGCTGCTGGAGGGAGCGTAAGCTGTTTGGCAAGAAGAGCAGGTTTTTTTAGGGGCGTCTCCTAGAATTCATACCTCGTTTCAAGGACAGCAAGAATATGACAAGTGATTACGTGGTGGTTTTAATTAGGCACAAATGTGTTTTGGCAGGGCTGAGAGTGGCATCGAAAATACCAGTCCCTCTCTTAAGATGTGCCCTTTACTGTATTTTAAAAGTGTTAATGTGTATATATATATATATACAAGGTGTGATTTGTAATTAAAAAAATACTGGGGGGGACATTTTACAAAAAAACATTTTAACATTTGTAGCCTTGAAATTCAAAAGACATTCATACCATATAAATGCAGGCCTGAGATATAGCCTCTTCTAGGTGAGTAGGTCTACAACACTAACATCTCAGCAAACCGAACGCTGTATTGTCCCATCTTCACTGACAACTATTCATTTGTGTTCATCGCAGAGAGAAAAAAAAGAATGACCAGGTTGGGGGATATTAAGAGTAGAAACGGGGAAAGTCCCTCCACCCCCCTCCCAGCTATTTGCACCCCGTGTATATGTTTTTAAAGGCTGCATGACTAAAAAGCTTAAGCAGAACCAAAAGTCATCTCTTCTTTGCTTTCCATCATTTGTTTAATTTGCTCAATTAAATAATTTACGAAAACGTCTACAAGATAAAAACCCTAGCCATGCAGAACATTGTGAAAGGTTTGTAAATGGTCATGCTTGATCCTTATTAATGTACTGTACAAAACTCTGCTAAAAGTGCTGCAAAATCCTTCTGCATCTTCATTGCTGCTGTACAGAGGTGTTTCCATGTAACATATGAGAACACATCAAACAGGTAAAAAAAAAAATGAAGGACTGAAAAAATTAAGGGTCATGGTGAGCTCTACTTCAGAGAAAATTGTAGGCAGAGTTATCAAGTGGCGTCTCTCCTATGGTAACTCCTCATGTCCTACAACTTGCAATCTGATTGGATAATCAGATGCATGTATTTGATAGGATGCCTGCATAGACCGTCTCCCTGCTCAATGCATGTTCATTTCAGCAAGCATATTGAGGGTTAAAATACTTGTGGTTATTCAAGTGGAATGAACGGGCCTTGTTTTAACAGGGAACCTAAAAATGCAATGTAATTATGGAGAGTCCACTGGAAAGTGTGCTCACAGAAGCATAGAAATGAAATTGCAATTTCTAGACGATAACAAAACACAATAAATAGCCATTCTAATTGTATTCCATTCTCTGGCGAATTGTATTGCACACCAAGCGATTGAAGAATTCATTTCATTATCCATGTGCATGTTTAATCCTGCCGTTACATGTGGATTTTAACAAGGTTTCACTTGAACAGTGACCCCCCCATCCCCTGGTTAGTCTATTACGCTGCACAGACAATATGACAGCCCTCTGCTTGTCTGTTTGAATTTTCACAGCGTGTTTTCATAATTGGTGGTCTGCTGTCGTTAAGTGTTCACACCGCGACTTGTCTTGCACAGAGAAGAGGGACTCTGCACCATTACTCATCCATGCACATCCCTTAAAAAATATAGCATTACTTCTCAAAGTTGAGCCCACTGCATGATCAAAACCTCAGAGCAAAAAAATAATACCATATCAGAATTTTTACAAAATCCATTCCATTATGCATGAGTTTTTGGTGATGTCTAAGGTCAGAAGAAATAATTAAAGAAAACACGTAATGAGGGATTCACTCAACCTAATTGTGCAATTAAGCAATAGGAAAATTACCAACTTGTAACAACTGGTGGAAGGCTAGATATAAGACTCTTATGGAACTGAGCTGTGCAAGGGAGAATCCTGTGCTCGCTCACACACACACACACACACACACACACACACACACACACACACACACACACACACACAGTGGCGTTTTGAGGAAACATGAGAAAAGTGGAAAGCGACAGGGTTGGCCAGATTCAGGGCCCCAGATTTGAGATGAAGGAGCCAATTCAGAGAGAAGCCAAAGATTGACGGCTTGTGTAGCTCCTCCGATGAGCCACGCAGCTGTCACCTGGAGCGCTTTGCTCGCTCGGGACATGTCCAAGTTTAACCCTAAGAACTGCAGCTGTTTCTTCCCCGTCTCTCGGGCAACAGTGTCAACCACACTCCAGTGGTGAATTTTGCCTGCCGGGGGCTCTGTCCTTCTGTGACATACAGACAAAAATAAATACATTTAAAAAATCTGGTCATAATGTTTAGCTATGTGTGACTTCAATGACACTGAGGAGGTTCTTGGGATTTCCTTTTTTACAAAAATTAACATTATTTCTATCCTTTCTATCCTTGGCTGAACATCTAGTCCAAAGAGACAGTTTTTGGCAGTTTTACTAATATTCAGGTGAACTAACTGGATAACAAAATGAAATAACAGAACAGAACTTCCTGGGCTCAAACTAAGCATCTTCAGGTTACCCAGCATCCTGCCCAGGTAAATCAGACATGGTAACACTGTAGTGATTTATACAAATTTGTTTTCTGCACAGCAAAGAAGTCCACACTTGGTTATAATGTTCTGAGCAACAGCTAAGGGTCATGTGGTGATCTGACCTTCGTGACCCTGTAAAAATGCAGTGACAGCATCAACTTGCTGTTCCGCTACTTAAAAACTTCCCTACTTAAAAAACAGTTATAAACTGTGCAAATATAAACTATCCATCCATGTAATTACCCAGCCACTGTTCGGGTGATGGGTGGGCTGGAGCCTAACCCAGGCAGCCTAAGGAGCAAGGCAGGGAACACCCTGGACAGGGCATCAACCCGTCACACTAAGGGCAACTGGAGACGTTAAATCTACCTAACCAGCAAGTCTTTGGAGCTGTGGGAGGAAATCATGCATGCAAAGACTTAAACCTATGACCTATCAGTGCTGCCCACTGAGCCACTGTGCCTAGTTTGCCTATGTTTAAAAACGAACCAGAGAGGCCCCAACATGAAAATGCTGCTGGGGAGGGAAGGCATCACTTCCTGAACAGGAATCAGAGGACAGCCGCTTTACACCTGCATTACACAGACAGATTATTTTACCTCCAGAAAATGTCAGGTGACACACGGCTCAGGGTATACAAGCATTGCATCGCAGCCCTACGGTCGCAGCCCTACAGTCGCAGGTCATAAGACGCTGTCTCAGTCTGTAGGTGCTTTCACGCCAAAATACAAAGACACCATGTATTCAGGTAAAAAAAACAGTTACAACGTCACTATATTGTACTTATTCTGAACTGGTGTATGTACGCATGATCAGTGAGTGTTAAAATAATACGAGTTCTGCCGTATGCAGAGTGTGATCACGTGTAATAAATGTTCAAAAGCTTTTACATCCCTAATTCTAAATGACTCATTCTACTGTTGTAATCCTACATATCTATGTATGTAAATTATACAAATTATTTTTGATATTTTAATGATAATAGTCCCACTATGTAAATACAGGTTTTGACTGTGATTCGACAAAACTGGGAGCAATTCATTGCTGTCAAATTTGACATATAAACACAACTGGGAAACCAACATTAAAATTATGATAGTATAACATTTTTTTTGCATTAACTTTCCCTTTACATTGATGCCCAAATTCAAACATGCCCAGTAGACCTAAAAGTAGAATTTCAATGCAACCAATTTTCATTGAATACATTAGCTGCAGAACACCTACCCAGAGTCAAAATGGGAGAAGAAAAAACAGCCGGCTTTCCAATAGTGCCTTCAGTGTTTGCATCTTCATAATGCCCAAAACACATGCTTCAGAGAAGATTTCAGTTTCCAAAGCTCCGGTCAAGCATGTTATTCTGCTGATGTAAGACCCGGTAAGAAGGAAGTTTTTGAATGATAGTTTTTAAAATTAAAATAAGCTTTAAATTAAGTCTGTGAACAAAGGTTGGCTTTCCTGCAGCCACTGTTATGGGGGGAGGGGGGGGGCACGGTCTAGTAACTGTACAACCTCTACACTGGTACTACTCTCTTCATCTTTAATGCACCTTTCCAGAAATCGCGACAAAGCGTCTTCATCGCAGCCCCCAAACAGATCTTTTCTGTGAGTCCTGCCCAGCGACCCGCCCCACGTGCTCTTCCTCGCTCACAGGCCCTGAGTGTGCTGTACATCTCCAGCTACACACCTTCTCTGGGAAGGAGTGGAAGAACTCCTTCAACTGACAACAGACAAGCAGAAACAAAACAAAAAAAAACAATAAAACAAAATTAAAAGCAAAAAAAAAAACAACAAAAGAGAAGAGCAGGTCATTGAAATAGGTGCTACTGTATGTCATTACTACACTACATCGAAAGTGATACAGTGAGCAAACTGTGGACCGAGAAAAACAAACCCTACCCAGTTCATTCACATTCACTAAAGCTTGTGTGTGTTTAACATGCTCATTCATCTCTTCGTCCATGTCTCCTCTCTAACCTCACACCTTCTGACTTTGGTTTGGTTAGGCGCACAGGAAACCTGGGTTGCCATGAAAACGGTCTCCCAGCATCCCTGTTTCCTGTCTCGCACTCGAAAAATAACTGAAAGAGACCACGACGGATTACAGATGCTGGGATGAGACTCAGAGGCCGGAGGTGTCAGCGATCCGACCTCGGCATTCACCTGTACACCTGTCTCATTAAACTCTGCGGAGGTGTTATATGTCACTCTCAAATGGCAGTCTCCTACCGCGCTGACCACCCCAATCGGCCACTATATCACATAAATGAGCGAGTTCACAAGTGAAGAGCAGTGTTAGGCCCCAAAGCATGTCAAGGTATGGTCATTTAAGGCATACATAATGATCTAGCTCACCAAGAGCTCGAAGACAACAGTGCTAACAGCTATAAAACTCTTACCAGTTCAACGTATTGTTTAAGATGCCGTTTATGTGCATGGACTCTGAAGGATTGCTGTACATACACTACAATGTTTAATGTAATATCGTTACTTAACTATTGGCATGAATTTATGTTTATTGCCAAATATTATTTTCATGTTCAACCTCTGAGTTAGAATATTTAGAATCCTAATTCTATGAGAGGAGGCAGACTGAATAATTAGTCTCTAATCACCATCATGGTTATCAAACTATGACAAGCAACCAAACAGATTTCCATCCATCCACCATCCAATTGCTTATTCTTATATGACCAAAATTATTTCAGCATAAATAAAATATTTAATCACAATTTAAGAAACTGGCAGTACATACTGATTTCTTAGAATACAACGTGTGTGATTAGGTTGGTAAGATTTGCTTTATCACTTACAGAACAGTCCTCATTTTGAGGAAAAAAAAGTACCCTGGTTCTTACTGTGGATAAATTAAATGTGCAAAGAGATCTTTGTCTTAATTGCAGAGGATTAAGTTACACAAACAGGAATAAAGCATTAGTCTGACAGATTCAAACTAATTTTCACCAGGCTAAACTGCTGGCTAAAGATTTATACACTTAATCACAAAGCAAAGTAAGATCCTGATTGTAAAACCAGTAACCCTGCAAAGCATGTGAATGGTGATAGGACATATCATAGAACTATGAATTGCTTATAGAAAATCTACTCTGTTGTAGGTGATGTCGAAAGATGATGATCTAGCGTTTTTAAAGTCAATAGACAAAAACGGACAATTTAAAAAGGAAAATCAATATTTTCAAGTGCTTCATCAGCTAAAGATGACAGAAAAATCCTATGTTAAATCACCATCTGCCAAAACTTTTTTTTTTTTACATTTTAAAATTAAGTGCTACCTAGAGAATGTGGTATTTTTACCATCGTTAAGCATAATCAACAAGAAATTTGACTTAGTCCAGCGACACAGAAGTGGGGCGTGTTGAGAATTAAATGCCTACAAAATCAAATTTCCTCACAGGCCATGGGAATGAATATCAACGAACAGCCTGAGATCCTCACGGGACGCAGGATTAGAAATTACAGACTGACTGTAATTACACAGTTTTATCTGCACTGACGGCTGTATGGCAGGATCACCAGATGCCTAAAAGCAAAAAGGATCCATCTACACTTTGGTTTCCCAATCAAGACAAATTCTAAACACAAAACTCCAGTTACAAACAACTTTCAGAACACACACATGGACATTCTTGCCCGAGTTTAAATCAGTAGGTAATCACATTCATTTACACAATGTTTACAAATTCTCACATTCTCTAGAGTTTGCCACTGTCACGACAACAAGGGAACGCATGTTGGAGCCATCGGCATGAGAAGGGTATGTTTGAGACTGAGCTGCAAAGGCCTGTCTCTTGTTCTTCCTGGCGTTTTTTTGTCTCATTCATCTCTTCTGCTGAATGATCTCAACCCCCAGCTGTCCTTTGTGTGATTAATGCCTCTTGATTTGTGACTTATTCTGGTTTACTAGTTTACATTTCTTGAATTAGTGTTTCATCAGTGCTTTGCAGGCATCCAACTCGTGTTTGTGCTTTGTACTTATCTCTTGTTGCCATGGTGTTTCCAGATCTGTCCATGGGTTGTTCCTTTACTTCATTTGACCACTACCCCTCTCTGAGAGCCAGACGTAAGTCCTGCCCTTTTCTGGCTTCTCTCAGCTCAACTGAGGGGAAGTAAGTAAAAGTTAATGTACTGCAAAACATCCTGAAGTGACTGCAAAATTGCTTATGTGGCAGTTAAATTTGTATATATTTTTATATTAGTTTTATAATAAATATTCCTCAAACTAAGTATAAAATAGTATACTGCATGTAAATTGGTGTCCTTATAGTCATATGTACATATTATGTATTATTAAAGTATTAAGTTTTAATCTACAAATATTGATCTAATAAATTCAGTTAAGCAAACAAGTCTACTGGATTCTGCTGTGCAACTGAGCATTGAACACAAAGGAGCCATGTGGAAATGGTGCTCAGCTTAACGTTTGATATTGGGACTGCTTTATTTAAGGAAATCTCTCAACGTTCCAGACGGTTACTTATGGTAATGAGCTATTGGCGGGCTTTAGCAGGAAACTGATGCCTTGAGGTGGAGAGGGCTGCATGGGGCCGTTTCATTTCCTTTGTGTCCCATCGTTCTGTCACGAGAGCTCTGGGAGACGTGGCTTATCGACGACATCGCCACCAGATTCCCCTGTCCTTGTAGGATATTAGATTTCTCGCAGGCGCTCCCCTGCGTCTCACCATGTTCGGTACTTTGTCGCGCAGATAATTAAAGGCGCGCGTTCCTGGGCTTAGGGAGGTGCAGAAGCTCCCGCCGGGATGTGCTCTCTGGGTACAGTCTCAAGGTTAAGCAAACTGAGGAGGAGAGCACTGCTACCAACGTGTCACACTTGCTTTACAGACAGAGTCCGGGGCAGTGGGGTTCATGCTGAAAGGCAGAAGGCCTGGACAGAAGCAGCTCTCATAAATGCAAACGCACGCACGCAGGCACGTACGCACACACACATGCATGCACACATGCTCTCACACACACAAACACACACACGTGCACACACACACACACACACACACACACTAAAACATGCACGCACACACAAACACACGCACAAATGCACACATGCTTGTGCACACATACACACACACACACACACAAACACACAGACAAGCATACACACATAAACACACACACAAACATGTACAAACGCAAACACACACACACACATACACACACACGTACACCCTACGCAATTAGGAGAGCTGGCCCTGACTGCAGTAGTGCAAATATGACCTCGCCTGCATGTCCTCAAAAAAAAAAAAAAAACAGGTTACTTAACCAGTAACTTCAAGGTTCTTCTAGGAGACATCTCTCTAGACGTGTAAAAGAAGTGCTACAGGAAGTAGAGCGATTAGGGATACCTGCAGGGAGGGACCTGGCATTTTACCCAAATCAGGGAGCTTAACTTGAAGTGCTTCATTACAATAGCCAGCTTCATGAATATCTATAAACATTCACCTTGGATGAGGGCGAATCAGTTAAATAATACATTTTTAACTAAGTCGTACTTTCTGCTATAGCCATCCATTAAGTCATCACATAATAAATGAATTCTGATATATATATATAATATGTACACCTAAGAAAATAACACAAAATAATGCATACTTTTAAAATGCCATTATTACTGTGTGACTGAAGATCAATACTTAGTAGCATCTTGCTAAATATCTTGTACTGTTTTCCAAATGACAGCATGCTATATATCAGCGTAACAGAGACTAACAAAGTCTTATAATTCATGCATTGAAGAAAATCTGATTTTTTTTTCTTTGTGGCAAAGTAGGTTACCCATTTCTGTAGCTCAGAAAGCATTACACATCAGAGAGCTCATACAAAAGAGTTTAATATGAGTACTAATGTTCCTGTATTAAAAAGAACAAGTCATTCATTTCATATATTCCTTTATTCATTTTCAAGCTGTCAGTTCTGTTTGCAGGGAGTCTGAAGTCAACACAGGGCACAAGGCAGGACACACAGTGTAACAAGTGCCAACCAATGGCATCGAAGAATGCGTTAGTTAACAAGAAAAACAGGAAACGTTTCAGCGGCAAACTGTCACATTAGTCAGTGTAAACTGTATGAAGTATGACCGCAACACTGAAAGGAGGCCATATTGTCCAATCATGTTCACCTAACTCATGTATTTAAACCAGCCAAAGAGCAAGAAAGCCAAAAATCACCTGTGGTGGGGCACTTTATAAAAATCAGTTCAAAAGATTGACTGCAGAAGTAATCGCAAAGGACGAAATACCATTTTGTAGCGTCCAGAACTGTTCTGAGCCTTCCATTCAAGGCAGGTGAGAGCTGGCGTGGCAAATTATACACACACGCTGAGGTAACTGCATTTTCAGCAGTGCTGAGCTCTGAATACAGGGCCACCTTTTGGCCCATCTGAGGGACGGTGCTGAGTTTTCTGTGACTGCCACAAAAGTCTTGGCCGCAGCCAAAAAGAGAAAAAGATGTCGTTAAAGATGCATGTTTAATAGTGCTAATGCTTAAATACAGAATATTGGCTGAAGAAGTATATATGTAACTGTGATGTGGTAACAACAAACAACATCACAAGCTTTGCCAAAAGAATCTAAATAAAAAGGCTACTTTACAAACTATCTACTAAACTAAACCATACCATTTTGGCAGAAAAGATTATAAGAACATCCAAATTAAAATATTCAAATTGCTTCCTGCCAGATTCATTTTTCTTTTGGTTTAATTAATCGTGTATCAGTATATCAGATGCTAGATGGAAATAATCCGCATTGAAGAGCATAAAAAATTACACTAATAAACAAAATGTAGGCCTATGTAATGTCATTCTGTGTGACATTAAATGGAATTAACAGAAAAGTGGAGAATTCAGCAAGCGCAAAACAAAGATAGATCCGATGCCTAAATGGGCCATGTTTGCTGAAATATCTGTTTGGAAGACCCAAAGAGGACACGGCAGTCTGTTGATGCACAAACCAAATTTGTGTGTGTGCATGTGTGTACGCATTTGTTTGTGTGTGTGTGTTTTTGGGGACGGGATGTCCAGGTGAGGTGGAGGCATGCAAATTCCGTTTACCATCAAAGGAAAGTGTGTGACACTGGATGTACTCCAAAGCACTGCCTGTCACAACACAAGCAGGCAAAGCGATGACATTTTTACACATTGACCTCTGTCTCAGCCCCTGGTCAATGCTGTCATCAGGGAAATTACTTCAAGAATCAGTTTTACCTTAAACGTCAAAATCCCCATTACATAAAAAGTCAGATCAACATGATGCATTATTGACATAGAGTTACATGACTACAATTATGGCAGCATATTTTCTGTACTGTATGCGTGTATAAGACAATCACTTTGATGGTCGCACTGAGTAACATAGTTTCAGGCCACACTGCTACATCCTATTTCACTATATCATTTATTTTCAACAAGTATAGTCTTTTATTTCCAACATACAGACCTAATATAGTGGGACTGTCATATCTGTAAAAACTAGCATATTTTATAACAATGCTCCATAACTACACTTCAGCAACTCTTGGTTGTTTCTAACTAGAGGCAAAGTTAACTGTGATATATCTGGGTTCTACCTGTGACAGATGACTGCACTGACATAACGGACCAAGGGAGGCTTGATGTACACCCGCACTACAGTAGTAACAAGGGGCCATGTTACTGCAAACCTTGTCGCAGGTTTGACATGTACAGACAAGCCACTAATGACTGTGCTTAAAACCTGAACTGCTCTGAGAAACAGTCTTAAAGACACCTAGTTCAGCACAGAGACTATTTTAAATAGCACATAAATGGACAAATGACATGAAGGGCAGCTTTCTTGAACAGCTGAGCAGAGGCACTGTATAGTGTCCCTGAGTATAACAGTCACCCCACCCGCTCTGTTGTGCCAACAGCAAAACGGTAGAAAACAATTTCAAGGTGGGACTTACAAACCTCCATTATCTTTTCAAAACATCACCACACAAGGGCCATTCGCATCTACATTGAAAGGATCAGGGTAGAGCAATGCAACAAAAATGGAGAAAGGCAGATAAAGGTATTAGGATAACCATGTGTTTATGATTATGGTGCTTTATATGAGGGAGCTGCAGAAGATAAAATCCCACGACAACAACAGCTAGAGCTAGATCACATCAGATCTTATGCACCTTTCAATGCCAGCCAGGTAATGTACATACATGTAGCTGGGATCGCATCACTGAAGACATTCACAAAAATGCACTCAACACTGACTGTACAATCGCATCAGTTTTGGATGATTAACAGATGACTCTATAAGAAAACAATGTTACAGCAATGTTACAACAATGTTACAGCGCTGCAGCAATTAATACAGAGTAAAACCATTCATCATCCGAAATGGTAACTCTAAGGACAGACAGAGACTTGGCTGCCCAAACCCGTTTATATCATAATATCAGTCACGGTGTAATAACATTTCTTGTCAGCAATAACATTCCATTATTGTACTGTACAGTCCCTAAGATAGTGTGGGTGTCTTAGCTTGGTACTTTCTACTGAAGTAGTCTGCTTTTGAACCACAACCTCCATGCTTGGCCTGTGAACCCATTGTTATTAGCCAGACTGGGTCAGGAATAGCAATGTGGATATCTCCAACACACCCAGAGCTGTCCTGGCAGCTCTCAAGGTGCTTCCTGTAGCCCCCACCGTTGGCATCTGAAGATGTCAGAGGTGTGGGCCACCCTGTCTGCGGTGGACAGCAGGGCAACGAAGGCTTTGCCTGCTGAGGAGTTCCTGAGGTTCGATGTTCACCTCAATGAGTGAGAGCAAACCTGAGCAACATTGTGAAGGCTACTGAACACACACACCCGCACGTGCAGTACAAAAACGTCTCGTTAGAACGTAGAACCAAAGGGATTTTTAAACAGAAGCAACTTTTTGGCTGCCTGTCGCATGCATGACATGGACAATTAAACCCAGCTATTAAGTACCTATGGGCAAGCTCAGTGTTACTGTATTCTACAGTCCTGATGCCACCGTCTCCTCTAAATGTGCCTGTTGTAGAGGAAGACTGTTTTCAGGGGCACATACTGCACGTAAATAAATCTTTGCCCTGCTGGCACAGTCTTAGGACCACACATTAAAAACATCCTCTGCAAAACAATTACGTCAAGTTGCACAACTTAAAAACCATTTTTTTTAAAGAAACGCTACTCTTAATTTTTTCAATTAATATGTCATGTTCTATAAAAAAGAAAATAAAAATAAATGCATTGTCCCATTTTCCGTTTTCACACAATTTGTTTTCCCTTTATTGGCTATGAAATTAATTATTAGAAAGTCTCATTATTCACAGTCAAGGATAATAGTGGAGAAAAGATTCAGAGCCCACCAGGAACTGCTGTTATTGCTGTGTTTTTGACTCACTGAACAAGTTCAGTTTGGTACTGCACATAATGGAAACAGGACCCATTAACTATATTTAGACTCTGATGTTCAGGGAAACATTTGTAAGTCATGGAAATTCTGATGAAACTCACTCTAAGTACTGGTTTTATCAGAAGTTGGATAAGCTCATTTGAGGACAAAATTACTTCCTAGACGCTGTCCTTACTCTATTGCGAGGTTTACCCAACTTCTGTGACAAACACACTTTTTCTCCCATTCATTCACTTTCATGTCAGTGTTACAAAGGTTCAGGATTTTCGCTGAACACACAAGCCTCAGTGCTGGCAGCTGGCTTTCTGCGCTCTAGACTGTACTTTGTGTTTTTTGGACATGCCACATTTTAAAAAGGTCAGGTACAAATTAACCTCCCATCAGTCTCACTAGGCAGAGTTCACCCTTTTCACAATCACAATGTTAACCTCTGTAAAGGCAGACATTGGTCTGCATATGCCCATAACTCAGAACTTTGGCTGATGCTGTGCTTCAAGTTGGCTGTGTAAGAAAAGCATGAAGTGGGCCGATAATGCAAGAATGGAAAAGGAAAAAAAAAAAAACGGTTACGTGAACAATGCCCTCCTTGTGCCTTTGAACCAATAAACGTGTTTGCGTGTTTATCGCTTGAAAACGTGTAATGCTTTATCAGTTGTGAAAACACCGAATAGAATCCGACACACGACGAAACGTTTTTGGACGTTCTGTATTAAATTAAGGCGCAAATGTGTTTTTTTTCCATCTTTCAGAAAAGCTTAAAAAATATTTGAGTTTAAAAATAATATGAATAACGAAACAAAGTTGGGTAGGAAAGTCAGCTGATAGGATTTTCCACATTGATTTTTTTACACGTTAAGTTTATCTTTTGGTACATTTTAAATTTCCCAATGTATATAAGCAGTTGTCAAAATAAATTGACAGAAATGCGCGTGCTGCGCTGCCATAAACCTGTTTACTCAGAATGAGTATCGTTATGATACAGAAAAATAAAATACATTAACCTTCTCCTGTCTGATACTGATAATCAGAAGTTTCCGAAACTTCCGTTTTTTCATGTTTTTGTAACGTGGTGAAAAACATGAAAAAACGTCAAATCTGCGAATGTACACTTTCTAGACACGAGCTTTTGTTTGATTATAGTGGTCCTAACAAGTAAACATCAACTGCACGTGCCAAGTATATTTCTGCTTTTGCTTCGTGTTTTAAATCTGATTTGTAATTTTGCGCTAAAATTAAACAACTTGTAATCTGGCAATAAAATATTTGGCATGAACATCTGTTACATCTATTGTATGTAAAACGCTGAATTTTACACCACAAGACTGTAGACACTACAGATTAATCCTCTCAACTTGCTTTCTGGTTATGTGAACTACATTAAATGTGCTACAATTAACCTTTATTGTATTTATTTTCTGATCAGTACCTCCAGTCGCATACCAGATCACACTTCTAAAGCTCCTGCGTCACGCTTCGTGTAACTTTGTTGTTCAGAGAAAGACAAATAGAAAACCACATGAATACGTACAAGAAAACCCCAAAACCTTTGGTAATTTACAGCCCACAATTAAATAAATCACGTTTTCCAAGTACAACCTTTGCAAATTGTAACCGAATTAGTAAAAGCAATACTTCAGTTGGCATCACACCTGAGAATGTAACAAATACATATGTGTGTATTTTAATTTTAATTAAAAAAAAATCACTTCGATTAACTCGATAATTGACTAAGTATACAATACTTAAAGCTACTTTGTTGAAACACTTAAGATATAGTTAATATCCCCTATTACTATCTTTTTAATGTAACGCTGATAACAAGGAGCACAGATGACACACGCAGCTCTGCATATTTATGGTATTAACAATAACAGTAAATTCAGGTACCTACAGCAAAAACCCAGACCCCATGGTAAACGGTACGTACCTGCTACCCCTCTTCCAGATTTCGACCTTGAGTTAAAAAAAAATAACTACGCTTAATCCATCTGTTCGGCTAAAAACCCAGGGGGTCTATTTTTTCCCTCTTCACGATGCGACTTTTATACAGCCCCGATAAACATTTAAAAGCCAAGACCGAGGCAAAATGATTCACACATTTTACAGACGGAATCCGAAATTGAAACCAATTTAAAAATGGGAAAAGCGCGGAAACTCAGCACAATCCAGGGCTTCCAGTGAGCACCATCAGAAGCTACTGCATCGCTCTCCTCTCAGTCATCAGAGTCTATTTCATCATTTGCATTACCTTGAACGGGATTGGGAGTGTTTAGCCACTTCAGGTAAGGCAAGCAGAATCAACGAGAAAACACTCCATGTGCGAACAAACATGAGCCGAAAAAGTGAAAATTGTGAAAACGTCGGGCTGTTTGAGGGCAGCGTGCCAGGTGAACGCGTTTTCGTCCCGACTCCTTTACTGTTAACGAGGGCGATCCTCTCTCCGCGGCGCTGCGCTATACACTGAAACCCTCCCGCACCTCCTTATTTTCACGCACACAAACTTATCATTAACAGTTTCCCAAAGCGGTCCACACACTGGATTAGAGTCCACCTCCGATTAATAAAAGATAGCGCTGATACACCACTCTGAGTTACTGCAGTCACAAAATCACACGCATTCACTCGGCTTAAAAACATCACAGACACCTTGATCCCAAAATTGCACTGGCTACGTCTGCTATTATTTAAGGAGTTTGACTTTATGAAATACAACTTGAATATACACAGGGAAAACAAAATGTATAAATGCGAGGTAAAACCACAAAATATCACTACATCGTTAGGTTGAATCACAGATAAAGGTTGGATATTCTCAGTTTAAACGTGTACAAAATAGCATTATTCATAAAGATATAACTACTTCAGTACATTAAGACGCGAGTTTAGGTATAAATTAACTGCCTCCTCTGAGACCTGGTTTAAGTGGTCTCGGTCCCGTGTATAGAAGTTTCAGAATTGATGGTCAATGATAGGCATCACTTCTAAAGCAAAAGCAATAAATATACATATATGGGGAGTAAAGACAGACATTATAGAGTGTCCACATATTAAATCAGTAATTGTACATTAATTTAAAGCGTTATATGGAACAGAGAATATAAAGTTAGACGATATCACGCTGATACAGAAAGGGCTAATTAAGTGCAGAACAATGCCGCCACCGTGTGTAAATATTGTAAAGTACATTTTAAATCCCTTGTTTTTAATTGGTTACATCCTTGGTGGCGGCACAATGGCGTGGTAGTCAGCACAGACGACTCGCACCCCTGGGCCTGTGGCTCGATTCCTCCCACAGTCCAAAGACATGCAAGCTGGGTTGATTGGTGTCTCCGAATTGCCTGTAGAGTGAGTGTGTGTGTGTGTGTGTCTGCGTGTCTGCGCTGTGTGTTGGGTTCTTTCCTGGGATGGGCTCTAGGCTTCCCGTGACCCTAAATTGGGTAAGTCGTAGGGAGGGATGGCTATGTTGCAGTTTACAGGGCTTTATTGTAACTTTGTCCTACACAAATTAAAAGTTACTATAACCTATACTCATCAATGACCTGTTACTATGGACATAATATTCATGTTACATTGGTAGCAAAAAAAAAAAAACATTAAAATGCCAGAGCAGGGTTGGACGCCACAGAATAAATACCGAACTGTATATGCTATGTAACCTTTAGAGACGTTTCTGTCATCTGAGTGTTATTGGGTTGCAGGGAATGCTGCATGACAATGCCACAGAAGGGGGTGACAGAGCAGCTAACAGATTCAAGATCAACTCTGTAGACAACAGATGTCTAACCTGTATGTCGATTTCTTAAACATGAAATTTGCTTGTGTTGTATTAATATTCTTTAGTGGCCCTGTTATGGTACAAGATTAAATGTTCAGTTAGCCTATAGCAAAGGGTGTGTAAACGATATTAGCTGTATAGGAGGAGCCTGGTCTTTCCAGGTGAAAAGGGGTCAAACTAGGTCACTGATCAGTTCATTTTATTTCAGGGTGGAGCTGGTTTCAGGACTGTTTTATGCAATAACAAATTTACCTAAGTAGAGCAAGGAAATTGGAGAATTTGATAGATGACAACAAATGGTAGCAATGACTGAACATTACATGTGCATAGCACATTTTAAGACACCCAAAGTGCTTTTGCTTTACAGTGGAACTAGGACTCTTCTCCTCCACGAAGTCTTTACAAAGAACACCCCATGATCCTTAATGACCACAGAGAGATAAGACCTCGGTTTTATATTTGTACTGGGTTGTCACTGCACTGGGGTGTTAGGACCCCCACAGACAGCAGGGTGGACACCCCCTGCCTGCTGGACCCACTAACGCTACTTCCAGCAACAATCACAGCTTTCTCAGGCTCAGCCCAGGTTAGAATTCATGGGCTATGAAACGTCAAGGCTGCTCTGTGAATGTCTGCTGGCAGTACATTTTTTTATATTTATGTCTTCATTTTTAAAGTCATCCTTCTAGTTAAATTTTTAATTAATTTTAATTTTGAGTCTAAAGACATGCATTTATGCACACCACCAGTCAGTCTGGCCATCCTCAACACCAAAAACCCCTGTAAGCATTTTTACAGTTTTTGTCAACTTTTTTACATAAATCACTGTTATGCAACTAAAGCAGCATCGAGAAAGTTTGCATGACAATTCACTTCTCTCCAGACATCTGGCCAGCCATGCCCAGCCCCCAAATGTATACCTCTAAAGACAAGTATTTGATATTTTTTAAGGCAACCATTTTCAAAATCTCACAGGGCCATTTTTAGACATAAGCCATATAGTTGGCTGCCTAGGACGCCACCTGCTGGAAGAGCGCTAATGAAAAGAGGTTATATTTATTTTTATTAGGAGGGGGCACCATTGAAGGTCTTTCCTACAGCACCAAAATGGACAGAAAACAGCTCTGAGTGCTCGAGTCATTAAAGTGCATCTTGGTATCCATGAAGTCCTCTCATTACAGCCCTGCTCATGTCTTCTCTGTAAACACATTAGATCAAGGCTGTTCCCTCTGGAAAAGTAAAACTCCAGCAATAACAACGATACATACATCTTCACACGTCAATGTACATAACATACATGTACATACTTTAGAAGATGCATAACAACTAAATATAGTGAATACTATAAAGCAATGAACTCTGTACATCTAGTGGCTGGATGAGTAGAACATCATGCTGGAATGTGGAAGTCTCCCAGTTCGAATCCCAGCCCAGCCACCAAGCATGACCTTGAGCAAGACACTCAAATGTTCGTTTCCCCAGGTGTTGCATGTGGCCGCCCAACGCTTCCCCCAGGAGTACAGGTTTAACACAGACACCCAAATGTTAATTTCCCCAGGTGTTGCATGTGGCCGCCCAACGCTTCCCCCAGGGGTACGGGTTTAACGCAGACACCCAAATGTTCGTTTCCCCAGGTGTCGCCTGTGGCTGCCCAAATGTTCGTTTCCCCAGGTGTTGCCTGTGGCCGCCCAAATGATCGTTTCCCCAGGTGCTGCATGTGGCCACCCAAATGTTCGTTTCCCCAGGTGTCGCCTGTGGCTGCCCAAATGTTCGTTTCCCCAGGTGTCGCCTGTGGCCACCCAACGCTTCCCCCAGGGGTACGGGTTTAACGCAGAGAACCAGTATGGCTGTAACACGTACGCGAAACGTTGTAAGTCGCTTTTAAGCATCTACTAAACAAAATGTAAACACTGACTGGTTTATTTACATAAACATCTACTCAGTCAATTAGAGTTCAACATAATGTCAAAGGTCAGACCTGGGGGGGGCAGTGAGAGAGACTGGAGAAAAGTGTCACAAAAGCGTTACAGAACAAGAAAAACAGGAAATGTGTGACAGTACCAATGAGAGCTGCAAGCCTTTATTCTGCAGCGTCGCGCCTTGCAAAATGAAACAGACAACCGCTGGCAGAGCCAACCAGGCACGTGACTCTCGAGTGTAATGTTCATTGGCATCCGGTAGGTGTTACTCCAAACCGTAGGGCACCAAACACAGCAGCTGCAGGGCACACCTGGACAGCATGGCTGTTTCTAGGTATAAGCAATACAAGTTGTTGCTTACAACCACCATGCCTTTAGGAGGCCCTAACAAAACAGTTTCTGGTGCATGTATACCACATTATTTTGGTACGGGGCCTCTAACAGGGCATTGCTTTGGGTCACTAAAAATATTGGTTCGGGAAACAGCCCTACTGGACAGCAAAAGCTGATGGTGGCACCTGAAACCGCTCCATATCTTCCAGCTCTGCCCCCACCCACCACACGCATGTCCCTACTGCCCCTGCACTGTGATGTCATGATGTCTACACCACCTTTGACATGCACCTGTCTTGGCACATAGAACCAGTAAGTCCTGTAGCACACCTGGAACTGGATCAACACCTACGTCTAACATCAGTCTAGTGCTTTCCTTTCTGAAGCATGAGGAAAGCCTCTTTAGAAGCTAGATGTTCAAGACACTTTCAGGAAGGCAATATTTAAAGGTCCCAGAGGTAAAAAATCTTAAACCTTATTAACAACTGATTAACTTTTACATTTCAAATTATCTTTCTACTTAACAGACACGATCTATAACTAGCATGTGCTTGGAGGGGGGTTATTGACAAGACTTGTTCAATTCCCCCAAAATGTAGGTCAAACTGTCATCATGAATACACTTAACCCTAATACCTGAGAGTTGACATCATGGCCTTACCAGCACAGCTGAATGTGCACAGAGATGTAACTGAGATCCTCCAAATTCACTCACAACAAGAGAGCAATGTTACACTGGGGGGAGACTGCAACTTTCCTGCCTTTGTTAAATTTAGCTCCGGCTTTGACCCCTTCTGATACTTAGTATTCAAATAAAATACAAATTGCCTAAAATTGTTATCCAGCATTTTTGGTAAGGTTAAAAATCCTGAGCCAGAGCCTTCTCCATCCACTCAGCCACTGTGCCACTCCAACTGCACATTATAAAAAAAAAAGTCACATTAATCAATAACCTATATTAACGTCAAACACACACAGGCCTTACATTTGTTCCTCAAAAATGTATCTCTTGCTAACATGAGTGGGGTCACAGTTACACAAGTGGAATACCACACCGCCAAGAAAAAGTATGATTTTTTTGTGTTATAGCCGACACTTTGTTTGCCAAAAAAACCTGTTACATTTAATAAAAGCATCACAAGTTACCTGTCTTAGTGATGCAGCCAGTCGTGCTCCGAGTACACAAGTTACCATGTACATATTTTTAGACATTAGACTACCTGCTGTCCTAAGACACAATGCAGTGTGAGCCTTTAGTGCACTGTGAGGTTGCATCTGATGAAAAAAATAACATGGTAGATTAAAATGTGTGTAATGCAAAAATAATGAGCATAAAATATCAGATGCATTCATTATTTTTGCAGTGCAACACATGCCTACTTTCCTGGTATTGCAGGTTGGAGTTACATTAGCGGAGTGAGTTTTACTCCCCTCTATACACAAGGGTTAGGTGAATGTGTGACTACAATGACCTACATGTCTGGCCGTGTGAGCGACTTTCACACTTTCAATCAAGAGGACACGGTGAGCCACAAAACACAATAGAGGTTCTTTGTCATTTTATTTTTCCCCACAGTCAGTGGGAGGCCATTTCATTCTGAACACAAGCAGCGAGTGACAGTCCAAACATCTCCTCATAAAACAAAACTAATATAATCGTCATTGTTAAAAACGGCATTTGCACAGCCAAGTCTGAATCACTTAACTACAGTATATAGTGGAAAGTGTCTACCTGCCCCTGCTGCCACCATCACCAGCTTGCTGTAAGGCATACTCAGGAAAACCCCAGAAAATCCCAACACAAGGAGGAAACAAAAATTAAAGAAAAAACTGAAATGGTTGATCTGGCCGTTTTTATGGCACAAATGGAATGTTTAACACACGCAATGGATTGTCTTTTGGAAATTCTACTAGCATTTCCTGTTTTTAGAAAAAGCTTTATCAATAAAATCTTAGGTCTGAGGTTGACCAGACAGTTCCATTGCATTATCCAGGAGACATCTTGTGCTTCTTTGTACTTCCTGGTTCCGAATGACCGATTATTTTGTTCTCCAGCAGGTGACCAGGATGTCTGATCCATCGCTAAGGCAGCCCTCAGGACACTTCAGCATTCCTCCTTGACATACATTTGTTCATCCAGGTCTGACTCCAAGTGCTCCAGCCGGTCCGTCTGTCCACTCATGATTTCATCCGGGGTTTTCATAAACCTGAGACAAGACATGACATGCAAAACAAAACTGAGCTAATTTTAACAAGATTCCTGAAAACAACAACACAAAAAAGTTACATATGGCTTGTTAAGGACAAACTCAAGCTTGGCCAACCATAACAAGCCTGCATGAAATATAAAAAATATCATCCTGACTGATCATAATAGAAGTCATATAAAACAGGGGTGTAAAAAAAATAAATAAAAAAATAATAATAAAATTAAAAATTAAAAATAAAAATTAAAAAAAAGTCAAAAGGTAAAAGAGAACAATTACCTCAGGAAATGAAATTTATGTAAAATTTCATGTGCATTTCTCATTGTTTACCTTTGCACAAAAAGCAAGTAAGTCACTTACACATTTCAGTGTTGTCATGATTTCATTGGACACTTAAATAAACACTAGGTAATTAAACATTAAGCTGTTTAAAAATGTTTTTAAAAACAAGGCCATAGCCCTGCAACAAATTTGCATACAAACAAAAGCATGATGGGCCGGTACAACAGCAGCTAACGGAGCAGTTTTAAGAGTGGAAGAACATTACACAACAGACAGGAGGAAATTACACACATGAAAAGTTTCATTTAAGTTTCCACATTCACAGAAGGAAAAAAAAAAAAAAAAAAAAAAAAAAAAAAAAAAAACCAGCAAAAAAGGAAGTTTTAAGGGAAAAAAACCGGGGAAAAACAAGCCATACCGGAAGAGGGGTGGCGGGCCAG